>CAUYRH010024490.1:0-78190 GCA_963574655.1 Perodicticus potto | reverse complement strand
GCCCCAGTGCCTAGAACAGTGCCTGGCACAGATTGGGCACTTGAGGAAGACTTGTTGAATGAATGAATGCAGGAAGGAAGGAAGAAAGGAAGGAAGGAATACTACTTGCATTTGGAGGTATAAAGATTAATGAGAAAGGCCCAATTGGGATCAGAATGACCCATTTGTGCGTGTATGTGACTGACCACTCAGTCAAATGATGAAATAATGTTTGGAAATGAGAAAGAAGGAGAAAACAGCCCAAAAGAAGGATGTGCAATTGGATTCTAAAAGTGAGTTTTTTGATTCTCTGTGATTAGATTCTATGAGACAACCTGTAGAAGGAATATTAGAATAGAATTTAAGAATTATGAAGACTAAGATAAATGCCAGAAAAGGAGACAGAAAATTGTAATTCCAATTTTCACCATGGTAATACGGGTATAGAGAAATAAGATGGATTTGTAACTGGATGATAGCGTTCAAACAGTGATGATGGATGGCTTGATTTCAAACTGAGGGGAGAATTTGAGCACAGAAACAATGAGATTGCCTCTGAACATTTTATAGCAAACAGTCTACATTTTATATAGCAATGACTTATGCGGAGACATTGGGGACATGTTTGAATTTACAGAATAAACAAAACAGAAAGAGACAGTAAAATGTTGCATGGTAAAAATGTAATGCAAATTGATACCAATATTTACTGCGATAAATTAAATGTAAAATGATAGCATATAAACCACCCTGTACTTTATTTAAAAACAAAAACATCACAAATATAAAATAATAAATATGAGGCTTCTACCAGTGAGCTTTCAGATGACTTGAAACTCAGTAGGAATTGGTATTGTTATGTGGCTGCTGGTAAATCTACTTCTAGTCTAGACTTTATTTTTAAAAGGTACTTTATCTCAAAGGAGAAAACAAGACTACTTCTGTCCACTCTTCCCCGAGAAGAGAGAGGTGAAGAAATGGGGGAGAGTCGGACAACTGACCAATGTAGGGTTAGAGTGAATTGCAGACCTTTTAAAAAGCCAAGACTCATTCAGATTGCATTCTTCTTTTTCTAACCAGTAATAATCTTTTTAAATTTTAGATTAATATGAGGGTACAAATGATTAAGTTACATTGTGTTTGCGAGGTGAAGTCCGAGTTGTAGTTGAGCCCTTCATCCAGATGTGTGCCATATACTCTTACATCATGCCCTTTGGGGGAGAGATTAACCTATCAATCCCCCTCCCTCTTCCCCCTCCCCCTTCTTAGCCTCACTCTTGACTTTAATTGTGTTTTTCTCTCATGTGGGTGTGTAGTGGTTCATCTACCAGTTTCCCATTAGTATTGTGGTTTTTGTTTGTTGTTTGTTTTGAGACAGAGTCTCACTCTGTCACCCAGGCTAGAGTGCCATGGTGTCAGCCTCGCTCACAGCAACCTCAAATTCCTGGGCTTCAAAGATCCTCTTGCCTCAGACTCTTGAGTAGATGGGACTACAAGTGCTGACCGCAATACCCTATTACTTTTTTTCTATTTTTAGTAGAGTTTTCTGAGTTTCTTTTCTGAGTTTCTCACTATGTTGCTCAGGCTGGACTTGAGCTCCTGGGCTCAAGTGATCCTCCTGCCTTAACCTCCCAGCAGAGGACATTCTTATATTTAAAAGCCTGTGTGCTAAAGAAATAAAATATGCTTTTTGTTGAAAATATATATATATATTTTAGAGACAGAGTCTCACTTTGTCACCCTTGGTAGAGGACCATGGCATCACAGCTCACATCAACCTCCAGCTCTTGGGCTTAGGTGATTCTCTTGCCTCAGCTTCCGAGTAGCCGGGACTACAGGTGGAAAAAAATATATTTTTTAAAAAAGCCTGTGAAGTGAAAAGCCAATATGTTTACACAATATAAGCTCTAGTTCTGTAGGAATAGGGCTAACGGGTAGAAATTGGGAAGAAATTAACTTCTTACTTAATTAAAGGCAATATTTCTTACAATCAGAAAAACCTGAGTAGCAAATTTTCCATCACCGAAGGTCTTCACACAGAAGTTTAACAACCAATTGGAGGAACATATTTTATATAATTCCTTGTTCTGTTGACTCTTCCAGAACAATACGTAGCACAGGCTGGCCACCAACAAATATTTATGGAGTGAATGATTAAATACGTATAAAAGAGTTATTGATAACCAATATTTATACAACCATCCTTATTGGTTGGTTATATATGGCTAGTTTTCCAAAACTCTGTAAAAAGAACAAATGTTTTCCATTTTAGCTCAGAGAAATGAAGCTAGCAAAGAGAAATCCACTTCTAAGTCACCAAGGAAGTATGTGGTTGGAGGCAGGATTATAATGCTGGTGTCTCTCCAATTTCGTAAGGTGGTTAACAAAAGTGATTTAACATGGTTTCTCCACCAACCATTCCATTATATATGCCAATAGGAAGAGCCTGGCTTTAGTAACTTTTATTGCTTTATGACTAAGTCATTCACTATGTTATCATTAAAAGGGAGGGGTCGAGATTTGTTTTCTGAGACAAGCAACTATATACATCATAGACATTTAAATTCATTAGTAGAAAAGGTGCAAAGAGGCAGCCAGGCAGACTAACAGAGTTTGCACCTGTGAAGTTGGAGCCCAGGCTGGGCTTGATTCTATTTAGTGTGCCTGGAAGAGTGTGGCAGGAAGTCCAGCCAAAGGCAGGTGGTGCTATTTTGCAGTCTCGCCTGCTTTAAACTGCTGAGTATTTTGAACAGCAAGGCAAAGTGTGAGTCCTTTGAGGCCAGATTTCAAGCTTTAGTGTTATTTACATCCTCCGAGCCCTGCACAGTGACACACAGCCTTGTACAAAGGATATGGATCTTTCAGGCAGCTGGAACAGCGCTGATTTGAATAGGCAACTCTTACTGTAACCTCAGTGTAACTTCGAGAGCCATTGATTTACGCTTGAAGAAACTTTTCCAGAGTCCACATGAAGGGATGTTCTTTCGAAGACACTCCAAGGTGATTAGAAAGCCAATCATGCAGGAGGCAGTCCCTGAAGGCAGAGTCTGATTGTCTCTGGAATTTCCTGGAAGGGACCTGGGGGGGAGAAAATCAAGATAAGTTAATGTGCATTTTTAGTTGAAGGTTACATCTGCTCTTCCCAGATAAATAGTTTGATTAAGTTTTATGATTACTTTGTATTCCTTTCATAGTTACTTTCCATTTTTATCATATAGGCCCTTTATTGTCAGCAGGTTTGCTATTATGATGTATACCTGCAGAACAATGTATTGTCAAAATATAGAAGCTTGTAAAAAATAAAGTGAAGTTGCTACAAGCCGAAGAGAACTGTAGCCCTCCTTTTCGGAGTACATTCTAACTGTTGGTCTCATCTCTGGGACTTCAGCCTGAACATTTCCAGCAACACTTACAAACCCTTACTTATTATAATAATGCAGAAATTTACAAGTAGCTTATTTTTGAGATTTACTTTAGATTTGTTTTAGAATGTATTCCCTGACTTATTTGCATAACTACATTTGATTGTTTACTGTTGTTTTAAAAATTATTTGTTACCCTGTGTTTCCGTTATGGCGTCTCTGTGACACAAATGGCAATGTTCTGTTTAATTATTTGCAAGCCCCTCCCTACCTTCCTCACACACACATACTCTAGACTCCGAACTCCTTGAAGGTGTGGTAATAAAAGCAAAAACTGCACCAGACCAAGTCTCATAGATTAGGCAAACTTTATTCAAACTATGGCAAGAGAGGCTGAAATTCAATCTGAGCTCTACTTTGCTGAAACAAAGGGCTAGAGAGTTCTTTAGAGCCGGGTGGGGAGATTACAGACTATGGATTGTTTTCCTAACTGGGGGTAATTTTATAGCCTCTGGAAAGGTGACTGTCTAAGTTAGGCTACTACTTCCCCACAAAACTGGGAAATAGGGAATGGTCTTCCTTGATTACATTTCAAAGGGACAGATCCCAGGTCATTAAGAAAAGCATTCCTGAGTTTTAAAAAGTGTCAAAAGGACTTTTAAAAAGATTTACATCTCAAAGGGGCAGAGAGAGAATTTATTGGCCAAGTTTCCTAAAATAACTACTCTATAGTAAAGGCGAGTCAGGGGCCAATCTTAACTTAGTCAAGCCAAGGGGAAGGAAGGTTATGGCCTCTTAGTCAGTACTCTGTAAAAGTTCTTGGTTGAACAAATAAATAAGTTTATTCTTTAGGGCCAAAATTTTAAATGTCTTAATTAATTGAGAAAGTAATTTACATGTGTCAGTTTATTGAAAAAATAATTAAAGCAACTTTGAAATAATATTTACAAGCCTTCTTTTATCTCTATTTTTTTCTGTTTCATAGTGTGTAAAATACCACATGTGCCCAAATATATTACTTGTAGAGTAATCGTTTAAAACATAAACATTTTAAAACATTAAAAGGACTCCCTACAACTTTTCAAACGGAAGTGTGATTTATTCACTATTTACGGCACTATAGCACACAATGGTATGTTAAGGTCTTTTTAAAAAATAAAAATTATCTTTCAGAGGCTATTGTATTTTTATGTTTTTGTTTATTCTCAAGTCAGAAGTGTTATACCAGTCGCTGAGATATTATGCATAAACTTTCTCTGTGTAGCTGTGGCTACACGAGGAATAATAATGATTTTTGTTTCTACCTTGATGACCTGTTTATGAGGAGCAAATGAGAGTGTGAAAACACTTTCAGAATTGTAGAAATAACTGTGAAAATGCAGAGAATTATTAAATGATGAGTGAACATATAAAATTGGGTATGAAATATTTTCATTTTCTTAAGAATAATATCTTAAAATGTAATAAGATGTGGGGACTCAAACTATCTTCAAGAACGTGGAAAATAATCTTTGGTAATCATTATCTTCCAGTAATGTGTAAGTCTGAGTTGGTGAGATGTTGAAGTATTAGATTTTTAAAAAGTCTTTTAAAATATATTTATTATTGGCATCCAAAAATATGATGATCACCAGGTAGATAGAATCTTGTTAAGATCACAAACTTGATCTTGTTAAGATCAGTCTTATTAAGATCACAAACTTTGCTTGTATTCAGGTAATCTGATACAATCCCAGATCTGCCACATGCCAGGTCTATAACCTTGAACAAATTACGTGAACTCCTTAACCCCCTGGTTTCTCTTCTGTGAAACAGGAAAAATATCTACCTCCAAGTACAGCTGTGAGGATTAAATGAGATGAAGTTGGTAAAATGTTCAGCACAGATTGATCCTAAGAAAATTCTCAAAAATTGCAAAACACACACACACACACACACACTATTTGACAGAACATACATATATATAGTGCTAACTTGGTCAGATTACATATGTGTGGTTATACACGCATGTCATTGTAACTTCCTGTGCTCTTAAAACCAAGTGACAATATTTTTCTTGTAGCCATTGTTTCATAATTCTTTGATGTAAATTTTTTCTGTTTCACTGTTAGTGCAGAAATTTTAGTAGGCCCCATATAATATATCTTTAATTTTAAATTGCTTAGAATGAAGACATTTTACTGAACCATGTTTAGGGAACGTAGCGATAGTACTGTAGTTCCGAAGCAATGGCACGGGGCTGGAGTATTTGAGCTCTAGGCTTGTTATTTGTCCTCTGTCCTTGGTCTTCCAGAATCCCAGTTTGATAATTTGTTAATCATTTAGATAATTCAAAATGTCTGGTAGGATTATTGTGAAGGCGAGAATACATTTGAAAACACTTTTTAGAAGTTAAGTGCTTAGTTAAGACATCTTGCAGAACAAAGATGGAACCACCACCAAAAATAATGTGGTTTAGATGTCAAGACTGATGATTCTGTGCACACACACACACACACACGTGTGCACACACACATGCACACACATCCTATGAGGATACAGAAAAGTTTATAACACACTCAATAAGGCTCACTGGGGAAGAACAGGGCAAGCCACTGAACTGGTCAAATGCCAAATACAGCTTGAAAGACCAAGCGAAAGAGACCGACTTGGGATTTTTATGATCAGTAGGGATGGTACCAGGGGGAGAGGCTCACGGGAGCAGAGGCTTGCGTGGTGGTTTGAACTTGTTTCTCGCACCAAGGGTGATGCCCGGAATCTATTAGCAGCTTGTCCTGAAGGGTAAGAAGGAGAAGAGAGAAGGGCAGGGCTCAGAAACTCTTATAATCAAACATCAAAAATAGAGTTGAACTCCATTATAGGGAAAATGAAGGATTTTGTTCTTAAACTGTCAATGCCAGTGTGATGGTTGATTGTTACCCCAACCCCCTTCCTTCTTTCTTCCTTCTTGACAGAACTGACGTCCCACAAAGCAGGGTAAATATGTGACCCAGCCAATGGGACCTGAGGGGAGTCTGCTGGAGATCCACCAGGAATGATTTTGCTCTCCAACAAAAAGAGATGCACGGGCAGCAAATGTTTCATTGCTTTGCTATCAAGACTGTGTGTGTGAGATGCAGATTCATAATTGAATAAACTAATAAATTTTAGGGTTCCTCAGGAGTATTTCAGTATGAGTCCAAAATATCCCGCCTGTTCCAAACAGTCACTGTACAACTTTAGATAGGGGAAATAAATAAATGAAAGTAAATATTATGTTTCTTTGTGATGGTATATTTTCACAGTACTAGCTATCTCCTGATAATCAAAGAGTGTAACTCTAATTGTTAGGAATAAAGTACTTTGGTGAATAAAAATGAAATGAGTTTTTTTGCCATTTAATAAATACAATTGGTGGAATGCATATAACATTTCAAATCACGGAGTCTGTGTGTGAAGAAATTTTGGCAGTGATAAATTCGGACACATTTATTTAAATAAAAATTTGTTTAATAAAATGCCTCCCCAAAGATGCCATGCCAAAGGCTCGGGACCTGAGATTATGTCACATCACAATAAGGGTGTTTGAAGTCAGGGTGAAGGAGAGGGTTAGGTGGAAATCTTCATTCCTTAAATGTCATCACTTACGTGGCTGCCTCATCTTTATACTCATAATCTTGGCCATGAAGCCAGGGGCAAGTAAGACTACTCCTAACTTGCTTATTGACGGTTTTTACACCACCAATCTTATTGGGATCACGACACAGATCTGTAAATTACTGCATCTGCCTTGGAATACCATAAAACCTGACATCTCATTTCATCATTTTGGACTACTGTTTCTTGGCCTGCAATTCTTATTGCTAATAATGAGATGAAAAAAGTAGTAACTGATTTTACCTGCAAAAAAAAAAAAAAAAAAAGAAACCTTGCAAACTTAATTTTCCTAGATGTATTCTGAGAGAATTTGTGCCCAAATCACAAAATTGGGAAATCCAGATTAGGTCAGAATGTATTTACAACTGAAAACTTCCCAGTATTCCATTTTGCAAAGTTAACGCTGCATCCTTTGTGAACTTTAAGCTGCTTTACTGTTAATTGCCATGGGTCCCGTGCAAAAAACTAAAAATGTCAACATTATATTGCTGTCTGTAAACTTAAAGATGTTGCATACTCTTAGAAGCTGTGTTTCCTCCTTCTCACCTTCCAGAAAGTTTTTTCTTTCATTTGTTTCTATTGCTCATAATCAGAAACTATTTTTGGTACATATACATTGCTGAGGGTGGTGAAAAATGTCCGCAGGCACCTGATTTAATAATATTATTTGTGGCATATATAAGTGGCACAGTTGACAGATTAGTATATTGTTACATAAAATTTGGTTTAAAAGACTAGTTAAAGAGAGACTTTCCGTAACTTTGAAGAACATTAATATATGCTCAGGAATAATAGTTGCCTCACAGAAAGTAGAATGTGTAATTTGGATAAGAGTGCTCTTGCCTTTCTAATTTGATCAATCAGTATAGTTAAGTTACACTGTAGTACTTATTCCCATCTGTCATAGAGCAGAATTAGTCATTTGGTACGTCTGTCTTCTCTACTGGAATATCTCTAATTGAAAAGTGCACTATATGTGTTTAAAAGCAAAGAATAGGTATTCCACATATGATTGTAGAATTCAATTGAATATGTATAAGAAGAGAGAAAAATGGTGAAAATTGAAAATCCTAGATGAAAGTCGCTTATGGCGCTCACGGTGGATACTTCAAATTCAAAAGAACATTGAAAGAATTTGAAGATTGTCACACACTGCTGAGCAACTCATTTATCAGCAAGTGTCATCTCAAGCAGCTTAAACAAGATGCCATGGACGTATGTTTGTCAAACAATTTTTTGGAGAAATTCTTTCCTCATTCTTGGTCTATGTGGTTAATGTGGGGTTGATCCCACTTTCTAGATCTAGAGACCACCAACTCCTAGTAAGTCCTGTGCAATCACAGCGCCTCAGGACACGGATTTGGCAAAGTTGACTGGAATTCTCCTCAGAAGAATTTTTAGAACTATCAGAAAATAATACCTCTTGCATTGTTACCTGTATAGAAACTAAAGTCTTGAGCTTCCAGGATCATTATTGCCATATCATAGAAAAAAATTAGGTTAAAAAAATTCCTACACGGGAGGAAAGTGGAGGAGAATGGTGAAAAGAATGACGACTTTTCTGTAGGTCACCCAGTTAATTTCACACACCCTCCAGCCGGTTTTACTCCCAGAACTTTAGATTTATGACATTTGCAAATACAATAAAGCTGGCCAATATTATACACAGGAAGTGAGTTGTGCTCTTCAATAACATTCCTAAATTTTGGAATGTGCTGAATGCTGAATAGAGATAGACCTAATGGCAACACAGTGGGTATTTTCCTCCCAAGGCTACCATATTGGCACTTTTCATACATATAAGCTTATTAGTTAGTTAAACTGGTACTTTTTTTTAAATTAAGTCATTTGTACATAGATCATACATACATTTATGCCCTTATGGGATTCGATGTGTTGATTATTTGTAGAAATTGGAATGCTTACATTGCTACTAATCAACATAGCTTTCAACTGTTTTACCCAATTACAGCGTTAAGACATTTGTGTTCTCTACCTGATAGATCCAACTTGTACTTGCAATATGCTCCATAGGTGTGGTCCCCCCACTAACCCTCCCTCTATCAACCTACCCCGCCTCCCTTCCCCTCTGCCTCCCCTTCCCTCCTTCATCCTAGGCTATAGTTGTGTTTCATTTTTCATATGCAAGTGTGAGTGATTATAAATTGGTTTCACAGTAGTGCTGAGTACATTGGATTTTTTCCCCCCATTCCTAAGATACTTTACTAAGAAGAATATTTTCCAGCTCCATCCATGTAAACATAAAAGAGGTAAAGTCTCCATTTTTTTTAATGCTTCATAGTATTCCATGGTATACATATACCACAATTTGTCAATCCATTCATGGGTCGACGGGCACTTGGGCTTCTTCCATGACTTGGCAATTATGAACTGAGCTGCAATGAACCATCTGGTCCAAATATCTTTATTGTCAAGTGATTTTTGGTCCCTGATAAAACATCAAACCTTGTATCCTTCAAGGAAGAAATTTTAGGCCCCTAGAATTGCTAGACTATGAAAACTTCCATGTGATTGCATAGAATTTGAGTTAAACCCTATGAGTTGTTCTTAGAGTTAGAAGCACTAACTAGATAAAAACTTATGCTATTTCTCTTTGTGAATGGAATGATTGCAGTTGAAATTCTAAAACTAGAATTTGGAAACTGTGTCAGAAGAGAAGTATACATCTATCACAGTAAATGAGTGTGTGGAATATAGTGGATATCTTTACCATCCAGTACTTAATTTGTGTAAATATTATTCCACCATTTTTTTTTTTTTGAGACAGAGTCTCACTATGTCACCCTGGGTAGAGTGCTATGGTGTCACAGCTCACAGCAACCTCAAACTCTTGGGCTTAAATGATTCTCTTTCCTCTGCCTCCCAAGTAGCTGGGACTATGGATGCCAGCCACAACGCCTGACTATTTTTTGTTGCAGTTGTCATTGTTGTTTAGCTGGCTGGGGCTGGGTTCGAACCTGCCAGCCTGGGTGTATGTGGCTGGCGCCCTAATCAATGAGCTACGGGGGCTACCCTATTTCACCATTCTTCTTATTTATTTACTTATTTATTTATTTATTTTTTATTAAATCATAAACACATGAATCATGTATACATTACTGCATTTATGGGGTACAATGTGCTGACTTCATATAGAATTAGGAACGCTTGCATCACACTGGTTAATATATACCTCATCTCGGTTACTTAATTATTGTGTTAAGACATTTATGTTCTACACTAATAGATCCGACATGTACACTTGCATTATAATCCATGTGGCTGGAGGAAACCTGAATCTGAGCTTAAGTTCACGGCAAAGCGTGTGGTCCAGGCCTGTCTGTGTACCGCAGAGAGTTCAAGCATGGGTGTGCCAAGAAGGCTAGGCTGGCAAGTAAGCGCCACCTCAAAACTTTTGTAGTGACTATTAGGAAACGAGATTTGTATTTTGTCATGTTTGGTTAGCTAAGCTGTTGGTGACTACTTTTGCCAACATATGGGGGAGTCCTACTTGAAAATGAAGATTTAAAAAAAAGAAATCTGAATTGAGAAATGAAAAAAAAATGCATGAGAGGCAAAGAAAAAAGGGAAAAAAAGAAGGGAGGGAGAAAAGGGGGTGTGTATTGGAGGGAAGGAGGAGGAATCCTGATCATATTTTTAGATATGGACTTTATAAAACCAAGATATACTTAGGTATTGTGCATAATGGGAGTCAATCAATTTTATTTGGGGGCTAAACAAATTCGGGTTGTATTGCTGTTACGTGCAACCAAGAGAATATTTAAATTAGAGAGACTGCATTTTTAGGAGATAAACTACAGCAGTCCCTGGGTTATAAACAAGACAGGCTCTGTACATTTGTTCTTGAGTTGAATTTGAATGTAAGTTGCAGCAGATACATTTACCTGTTACCTATCAGACCCTGCGTTCATAAGTATGAGTCTATTCCTGTCAAATGTTTGTAACACAGTGACTACCTGTATCAAGCAGATAAAAGAGAGGTCAAAATGTTCACTTTCTGAAACTTATGTGTTTTACCCATGTACAAATCCCTTTGGTCTTAATTTGCAGCTAGTATGATAACTATAATTTCCTATACAATTCTGAGAAATTCGATTTTTTTTGACTTTTTAGCTTTCAGTGGTTTTAAAAGAAAAATTTTATTTGGGGGGGACCTTTTCTGAGACATTTCTGAGGCCATGGTCTCAGCCTAGTTCACAGCAACCTCCAGCTCCTGAGTTAAAGTGATTCTCCTGCCTCAGCCTCCCAAGGGGCTGGGACTACAGGTGCCCACCACAATGGGCAGCTAGTTTTTCTATTGTCAGTAGAAATTAAGTCTTGCTCTTGCTCAGGCTGCTCTTGAACTCTCAAGCTCAAGTGATCCTCTCATCTCTGCCTTCTAGAGTGCTGAGATTATAGGCATGAGCTATCTCACCTGGCCTTAAAAGGCCAATTTAGATGTCATAAATTGAATAGTTTATTAGCGGTAAGAGCAATTCACGAATTGTGTAGCATTTAGGATCAGAAGAGGTTCAGAGAGCTAAACCCAATGGTATGAGTGTAAGATTTTATAGGCCAAACATGGTAATAAAGAAAAGAAATCACTTAATTGGCTGTAGCTAGGTATCAGCCTTTTTGGAACATTGTGTGATGTGGTATTTGTCTTATTTGGGAATGATCTGGCCAGTTGGCAGCCTCTGATTGGCTAAAACTCAGTTGTTTGTACTTGGCTGAACTGAGTAACCTGTCACAGTAAATGAAGGTGTGGAAAATAGTGGACATTCAGTTATTTGTTACAAACCATAAGTTTGGTTTGGGTTCATTTATGTACTAAGTTTGGTTAAAGATTGTTATGTAAGAACTCCAAGTACGGAGAGAGCTTCAGGCTAATGCTTATTTAACTTAACAGTAGGTAAAATCCAGCTCTTTTGTTATAGAACAATTGTTGTTGACAGACATTGATGACAGTAAGTTATGATTGACTCCATAATATATATGTGTATATATATATATATATATATACTCCCACAATTTATGAACATTTTTTCACAAATACTAAAAAAAGTCCAGAGCAGAGCTATAGGTGGAAAATTAAAGCATATATAAGGTTTTTAAAATGATCTCTACCATAAGGGTCATTATTATTGTGATGACTGCCAATTACTGGGGCAAGGACTGGTTCATTTATTGTTACCTCACTTAGTTCTGATAACCATTATGAGGTAGGAGTGATTAAGTTTCTCGTTCTCCAGATTAGAAACTGAATTTCAGGGAGTTGCTCTTTATTCCCATATATTGCCCCTGAATTGGTTAGGGTAACACAGCTAAAGGTGCAATAACCAGTACATTTTGAGATTCCTGTAATATCATCCTGTAAGTCTGATTTTTGCTTACTTAATGCTTTGGGGCAGGTGGGGAAGACGGCAGAGCAGGTCTCTCCTCCCCCGAGTTCTGCATCACAGGACGATGGAGGTTCTGCTGTCCCAGTGCATGAGCTGGAACATCCCAGCTGCAGAACATTGAGAGGCCAGGAGGAGGCAGTGAAGGAAATATTTATGGGTCAGACCCCAAAGTGCCCCATAACATTTTCGCCATCATTCCATTCCAAAGTTGCTCTCTAATTCTTATTTTTCCCTTCTTATTAACTTATTCACTCCAAGGGAAGCTGTTATGCATGATCCAGCTAGCTGCATACTCAAAAAAGAATGAGATATTTTAAGTGATGGTAGCTAGTAGTGTGTGCCACAGTTGACTTTGTTGTTCACTGTGTAAATTGTCGTTAATATGGTGATAGTGACATTACCTAGAAAGAAAAATCGGAAAGAGAAACAAGAAATAACCATAAAAAAATCCTTTCTATTAAGCTCACTATAAATTAGAACAAGATAATGGAGGGAAAATCGTCCAAACTAAATGATAGATTAAATCTGAACATACTTCATTTACCAAATTACAGAGTTAAGACATTTATGATTTATACTTGATAAAGGATGTAAGCACTCCAATCTGTGCAAATAATCAACATATTGAATCCCATAATGGCATGAATGTATTCAGGATCTGTGTAAAAATGACTTAATAAAAAAAAAAATAAAATAAACTGAAAATTCTCAAAAAGAAAATTATTAAGTTACTCGGTTTCCAGCCTTCAGGGGAAGCAATAAAATTTTGGAATGAATGCGAGATTAGCGATCATTGGGTCCTGGCTTTGAGTTTTGGCTCGCGTCTTTACTCGCCGTGGTAGGACAGTTGCTGTCTTAGTCTGCTTGCCGTATCCTGGCTACTTCCAACATCAGAAGTGTGTTTTCTCATAGTTCTAAAGGTCAGGAAGTCAAGGTCAAGGTGTTGGCCAATTCGGTTTCTGGTAGATCTCTCCTCCTGGCTTACAGACCTTCTTGCTGTACCGATGGAAATGGCATCCTCTTTATATAAGGGTGTTGTTTCTATTGAATCATGGTCCAACCCTCATAATCTTCTTTAACCTTTATCACCTTCTCACAGACCATACACCAAATACAGTCACGTTGTTTGTTAGGGATTCAACATGTGAATTTGGGGTATGTGTGGAGGGGTCACCAGTTATTCCACAGCAGTTTCCCACCCTCCCTGAGCTGCAGAGAAGCTTCTACTTTTTTTTTGAGTTTCTTTGATGGGAGATGGAGATAATATACATGAAATAAAATTCTTGTTAAGATTGGCGTTCATGTAAATAAAATACTTGCCACTTAGCAAAGGATCACTATGAGTTAATTGCTGTTCTTAATATTGTTCTGTTCAGAAAGCAAACTAGTAGCTAGTTCACATTAATGACATTTCATTACTTAAGTGCTCAGCCATAGATTTTATATGTCGTACATGGACATTGCTGATCCCAAGCTAGGAGTTTTCAGGATGGAGAGATGGTGGTGAATAAGTAACTTCAGATGAGAAAAACAACAACAAAAATAGTAGTGGCAGGGAACCAGGTGGTTCAGGGAAGTGTTTTGTCCTCTGACAACACTTAAAATTCATGTGACAACCCTGTAAATTTCTGCCTTGGCCTAAATTGTTTGTTGTGATTTTACATTCCTGGGGCTAAGTTGCCTCGAAGCTTGATTTCCTGAATCTAATCTCAGGTACTGTTTATACGGATATTTATTTATTTATTTTCCCATCCACACTTTAGTAGTAGTAATGATTATATGAAAAAAGCAAATTAAAATACAATAAAACAAATCATCATCCTTCATGATAACAAAAATAGACTTAATGATGAAACTCAGCTTTTCTCAATGATTTTGTTTGTTTGTTTTTTTACAATTCTTTCTGGTCACCTTGGCTTTGGCAGCTGCACTCTTAAATTATGAAAAATGGAAGTCAAATGTTTTGAGATATAAATATCATTTATATCTAGTGTAGTATGTGATGCCCAGTACCAGGTATGTACTGGATGGATGGACAGATGGATGGATGGATATTCAATAATTAATTCAGCCTATAACTCAGAATATTCAAGACAAAAATATAGCTGTATGCCTTTAAAAATAGTAGTATAGACCATGCTCGCCCTGCCACATTATTTTTTAATACAGAGTCTCACTCTGTTGCCCTGGAGAGGGTGCAGTGTTGTCATCACAGCTCACAGCAACCTCAAACTTTTGGGCTCAAGAGATCCTCTTGCCTCAGCCTCCCAAGTAGCTGGGATTACAGGAGCCTGCCACAACGTCCAGCTAGTTTTTCTATTTTTAGTAGAGACAGGGTCTCACTCTTGCCTGGGCTGGTCTTGAACCCCTCAGCTCAAGCACTCCACTTATGTGGGCCTCCCAGAGTGCTGGGATTACAGGTGCGAGTCACCAGCCCCGCCCTGCCACATTACTTTCTTCCAGCCACATTAAATTCCTTTGGCTATAGAGGGCTCTCTTTTACTGTCTAGTTGTTGTCCAGCTATACATTTATTTTGTATTTATTTACCCTAGAGATTTTTTTCTCCTAACACTTTTCTCTTCCATGACTCTTACTTACCCAGTTTCAGAGTCCAAGTTTCCCCTCCTGGGAAACACGTCCTGACCCTGAATTTGGGCGCATCATTCCTCCTCTGTACCTAACAGAGCTGGGCAGTTTCTCTCCACAGTACGTAGTGCCCAATGGCACCAGGAGGCAAATTGCACTGCATTTGCTTATTTGTTTCCGCTGACATGAAATGCGAAGGGGTTTGGCCTGAGGAATGAACAGGCTTGACACAGAGTCCGTGCCGGGGAACTGAGGGATCCAGTCCTCCCCAGCAAACCTCAGGTCTGTGTTCGTTATCAAAAGCAGGAAAAGTAGTTAAAAGTTACTTATCAGACATCAGCACTAAAAACGGGGGAAAGTGGCAGACAGAATGTCTCCAACTTATTTTTGCAAAACCACAGACCTTAAGCAGGACCTCTGCCTCCAGCATCGAGAGACCTTTGGACCCGAGAGAATCTTGACCATGACCGTTTGGCCTGGTGCTGCCACACCTCACATGAGCATTCTCTCTTGGAAGCCAGTTTTCTGCCCTCCTGCACTTGCACAGCTCACTCGCCATTCTCGTGACTCTTTAGGTCTCAAGCAGAAAGCCAGTCTATGCTGAAAGGTCAGGGCATAATTTTCCCGACAGAAATTCAGTAAAAATAAACAAAGCACAACAAACAAAAATCCCACCAAAATTAGTGAAAAGATACTTCATTAGTATTTCTCAAAGAATACCTACCAACTCCGATTTTTAACTGCAAGAATCCCTAAAATTGTTTTCCATAGAGGATGTCCCCAAAGAAAGCTTCTTTTTAAGCCTCATTTTTCCTTCCTTACCAAAAATACCTCTCTAAAAACAGGCCAAACGGTTCTTGCCTCTTTTCTCTCTTCTGTCCCCTTCCTGTACACGTTTCCTTTCCTTTTCTCTGCAATATGACATCTTTCAGTGCAGAGCTGCTCACGGAGTGGGGCGCAGACTCCCGCTGAGTCTAGAAATGAATGTTGCCAGCTGCAACCAGAAAACTACAGAAATTGACAAAAAATGTTTAGAAATTTTATAGAAAATTGACTTTTTGATAAACATAGTAATAAAAATGTGCTTGTTTTTTTTAAAATTCATTTCCTTAATGTTTTACTTTTTTTGTTGTTGTTGTTGCAGTTTTTGGCTGGGGCCGGATTTGAACTCACCACCAGCACCCTACTCCTTGAGCAACAGGTGCTGCCCTCAATGTTTTACTTTTATTGTATTAAAAATTATCGGTCTGTGATGGAATGGGGGGAAAACACCCGTTTTTTTCACCACGCATAGTTTGAGAAGTATTCTCCTAGTTTCTCTAGGGGGTGATATTCAAAATATTTAACCACCTGTATACCTGTCCACCTATCCACCATCTGATCCATATGGAGGCTGATCACAACAGTATATTTTTTGCCTTCTGAACATGTATTTGTCTGAATATCAGCCCCTCCTCTTGTTCTTCTATATTTCCCCCTTCCCTGGTTTCCCCTACCCTCTAAAACAGGTCAGGAATAAAGACAGCAATAACCTTAACAGAGATAGCAAGAAAGACCAAGAGATCAGAGACGAAGTCCCCTTCCCAGGGGACATGGAGAAAGTTTGGTAAGCACAGTCGGTAAGACAAACAGAAAGGGTCAAGCGATCGGAGACGAAGTCCTCTTTCTCAGGGTCAGAGGCGGGGTTGGCAGGTATTTGGGCTATTAAGTGTCAAGCATCTGATTTCCTTATGTACTAAGATTAACATTTGACATCTGAGACATCTCACTTTGTCATTTCTTGGTTTATTTTGATTGTGGAGATTTGTGTTCATTCTTTCAAATGCCCATTTTGGCTCATGACTATTGTTCAAATTTTTTTAGAGAAATTTTTGTCAAACCATAGATAAGTCAAAAATTGTTATTATTTTCAGATATGAGTTTTGTTACCGAAGCGATGCAGTGCTGACAGCTTGAAAGGGCAATGGAGTTTTTGGGAGGAGGAGGCTAACGAATTCAGACTCTTGACGGCTGGAGAAATTCCTTTTCTGGTGACTTTAACCTTGAAAATGAGCCTCGTGGGCAACCTGAGGCCCCAGTGGGCAATAATAAGCTGAAAGCTGTAGTGAAAGCGAATCTGTCTTCACCTACTCATGAATTAGCAGCAAGATTTGCTGTTACTATCCCAACAAAATTGGACCATTTGAAACAAATCAGCAAGGTAAAGAGGCTGGGTTCTGCATGAATTAAAAGAACATCAGAAGAGAAATTATCCCGAAACTCGCTTTTCTTTGCTGTGATGGTATAAAGGAAAACCATTTCTACACCATATTGTTACATGTGATGAAAAACGGATTGTTTTTGACAATCACGAGATTGCCAAATCTTGGAACAACAGTTGGCTAAAGATGAAGTGACAAAACATAGTCCAAAATCGAATATTCATCAAAAAAAAAAAAAAATAGTTCATGGTGTCTGCATGGTGGCCTAGTGCTGGTATTATCCGCTACAGCTTCATGGAACCTGGTCTATTAGAGTGGCTGTCTACTCTAATCGGCTGGACACCATGACCAGGGTGCCTGCAAAAAAACAGCCAAGAGTCATCAATAGAAGACAGGCCAATCCTTTTGTAAGAAAACCCTGGACCATGTGTTGCATAAACATTGGTGCTCAAATGGCACAAGCTGCACTGGGAAATTCTGTCATCCACCGTATTCACCAGACCTTGCACCACTGACTCCCACTTCAGTCTTCGGACCACTTTAAACAAGGAAAAAATATTCAATTCTAACAACCTGTAGAAAATGCCTTTTATGATTTCATGGCCACTTGCTCCCCGGGCTTCTTTGCTGCCAGTATGCACAAGCTACTGTTAAATGGCAAAACTGTCTATAGTTCAGGGGCACACTTTGATTTATCGTACTGCTTCTTGTTTGAGATATAATAAACTAAGCTTTTGATTTGAAAGTGGACATTTTATTTTTAATGACCTATACTTGTAATTTGACATTTTTTTCTTTTATGTCTGTCACAGAATATAAATGTGTTTTGGAGGGAATAGACCGAAGATGTGAAATATATTTATATATAAAATTAATTCTTTTATGGGCAGCACCTGTGGCTCAGTGAGTAGGGTACCGGCCCCATATACTGAAGGTGGCGGGTTCAAACCTGGCCCCCTGAACTGCAAAAAAAAAAAAAATAATAAATAAAATAATAATAATAATTTTTTTGTTACAGGAAATTGTAATTTTGGAAAGATAAGAGCAAATACCTATCCAAAGGGAAAGATGTTAAGACAGATAATGCATAAAGATCGGAGTAAAAACTGTATTGAATGAGGCCTTCATTATATATTTTTTTGTTTTATGCTTATTTATAAAGGTTTTAAATAAGACTGCACAAACCAAGAGTTAAACAGAATAAAATTTCTATTTAAGTTAGTTTATTTTTCACATATCCGTTATTATCTCAGGTCTTTTGGTTATTTCTAATTTTATAACCAAATTTTATGAGCATTCTAGTTATAGTTATACTTTTAATCCAAACACACTATTTTATTTTAAAACAATTCCTTTAATACCTTACTGAGCTGTTAAATTCTTAGATGAAAGCATTTGTAAATATAAAATTCTTAGGACAGCAACTTTTTTGAGACATATGTATTGCTAAGGCCATCGAGTGTCATTTGGAAAATGACGTCAGACTGACTTTTTGCCATCATTTCAGTTTTTTAAAGATATTTCCTTGGGACCTACATACTTTGTTTCTTTAAAGCTTTTACTACACAGGAAATGCTTTGAGAAAGTCTTGAAAATACCATGATTAGCCACTTCCCCCCAGTACTGGTAACATCTCTCCTTCTTTTGTTCACACTACCCTTAGATTTTAAATGTTGAATCTATTCCCCTGACTGTGATAAATTGATCATTTATGAGATAAGTGGGCTGTCTGAATCATTCTTCACTTAACATCTGCTTTGCACAATTTTCTCCTACTGGGCAAACCCATTCATATCCACTACTTCAATTACCACCACTATTCATATAGCTCCCAAATCACCTTCTTCAGCCCGGAGGACTCTTCTTGTTGACAATTGGAATTTTCAAGTGGCTAATGAATATTTTTAGTTGACTACACCTGATTTCTTTAAACACAATACATCCAAAATGAAACGGCTTCTCTCTACCCACTCTCATTCTCATCCCTGTTAAAATAATCTACCGTTCTTTCATAACCATTATTTCTATTTGTAGTGGTGTCAATCTTCCAGTTACCTTGGATACAAAAACTTACCCTTCTCCCTTTCTCCCACAAACATGATTAGTAACCAAGTCTTCCTGCTTCTACCTCAAAATTTTTTTTATATCTTTTTCCAACTTTTTTCTTCACATGTCTATTCTTTTTTGCCTCCAGTTTACTTCTTGCTTTTAATTCCTTGTCATTCAATTTCATTTTCTATTCTTCTCGAGGATTTTCATCCCACATTACAGGTGGATTCACAATGACCTTACCTCTTTTCAAAAACTCTTCTAGTTTTTTCCTACTTGCAGAATACAGTCCAATTATTTAGCGTGGAATTCAGGGCCTTTCAGGTAATATAACTCTGAAGCACCCTAAATTCATTATATCCTTCGTATCTGTGATTGGCCATTTCACTGGTCTCTATAGGTTAAAATATTTTTATTTCAAATCTCTTTCTTCATCTCATCATACACCCGCACTTTTAAGGCTTTCCTCAAATATCTTATTATTTCCTAGACTCAAGAGGCTCATTTCTATGAAATCCTAGGGAACTGGGTTTGGATCTCTGCTTTGGTTTTGTTATGAATAAAGTGCAGAGTTGTTTTGGTTAATCACAGATACATTGAATTTGCTCAAATCATCTCTGTGTGTGCTCACACATGGATAGCACTGCTGAGCCCATCTCTACCATTTTTTTCAAAGACAACATGATGGAGAATCATGCATTCCTAAGTTCCCCATACATATTTCCTCTGCCACGGGCTTTTGATAACAGCATATTTCTGAGTTATGGTCTGATGTGGCTCTAGTTTTGGAAGATACAGTATTTTTTTTTGCATATTTTAGCAATGTCCCTACATGGTAGGCCAATAATACAGAGATGCTTCTTTATAGGTCATTCTTTCTGTGACAGTGTTGGATTAGTCAAGAGATGAAAGTTTATTTCCTTTTTTTAAATTATATCATCTGACAGCAGAGCAGGTTCACACATAATGTGACATTTTCCTAAGTAGATTTTCAATTTTAAATAAGAAGCAAATCTCTAAACGTTGGAGTGCTGAAGTTTTAGTTTCAGGACTGTGGACTCCCTACACAAACACATATTGCTATTTGTTTACACTTTTGTGTACATCATGACGGTCTATTCTGTGTTTAATGCATGACCTTGAATCTCAATTATTTTGACTTTGGCCAACATAGGTCTCATAGAGACACCAAAATAGCCTCACTCAGTGTTAGGTTTCTATAATTTGTCTGTTTCTGTCATCTGGTGGGCATTCTCTATTATCTTCTTTGTCAAGTGTAGAACATAAATGTCTTAACACAATAATCAAGTAAATGAAGCGAAAGCTATGTTGATTGATTAGATGTAAGCACGTCAGATTATATAAAAAAGTCAACGCATTGTACCCCACATATGCATAAAGGTATTCATGATCTGTGTGTATATGACTTAATAAAAAAATAACATTTTATAATAAATGGAAAGATTCTACAGGAAACCCTTACTGTTGCCTTTGTGATTCATTAGAATAAACACCAGGGTAAGCATGCTAACTTCTTACCCCAGTAAATAAAAGTGCTATGCTGATGCGATGGAATTTGCATGAAATTCAAGGAGAAAGTTCATCTTAGCCCTTGAAAGGATCATAAAATAGCACCAAGGGACTCACAAATATGATGAATTGGTCTCCTGTGGATTCAGAATCATAAATCACTGCTAACTGCGTCTTTCAGGAATACTCACTCTTTTTAGTTTCGTAGAGGAAAAGCGTGGTTTGATGTTCTTACATAAATATAGATATGTACATATCATCACATCTCAGTAATAATAAACTCTCCTTCCCTATGATGCTGTGACATTTTAATACCTTTGCAGAAAAAGATGGCACGGAGTCATCTGCGAGTTGTAACATTTCAATTTTACACTTTGGAGATTTCATCTATTGATGGAATTTCTTTTATAACCTGACTAATGTAAGGTTATCTTGTCTCGTTACCACCTTTGATCATCCTTTCAGCAGAACAGGCTAATATCCTCAGCATTAAGCTCTGGGAGAATTTCCTGCTGGTTTTTTTTTTTTTTTAGATAATTACAATATTTTTCATTTTATGAAAAACATGAAGGAAATGTGTACTTGTCTTTTATTTCTTAGGCTGACTGTTTGGGATGGGGGCAAAAGTAAAATAAGTACCCTGATAATCATCTTAAGTATATTTTTGAATTAAACTTTCTTTCATTGGTTTTGTCCTGTGTGTTTTTAGATGGGCCATTATCCAGAAGTGAGGCTTTGAATTTAAGAAATATGTTAGATGTTTGTCTATTAAATAAATTGTTGAATTTCAAGTTGAATTTTTAGGTTGCATCACGTATAGCAAAATGCAGTAGTTACCAGAAACCTAGCCCCAAACTAGAAGCTTATAGTTTTTAGCATGTGGCCTGCTATCCTATTATTTTCTGCCACTATTCTCATTCCAATTACACTATTGAAAATACACTTGACCCTTGAACCATGCAGGGACTAGGGGCACTGAATCCCCATGCAGATAAAAATATGGGTAGAACTTTTGACTGCCAAAAACTTAAATAGTACTAGCCTACTGTAGATTGGAAGTCTTACCAATCGTCAATTAACACATATTGTGCATGTTATATATATTATATACTACATTCTTCAAATAAATAGAACAACATAAATGCTATTGAGAAAATCATAAAGAAAAGAAAATGTATTTACTATTCTTGAAGTGGAAGTGGATTGATATAATGAACTTCCTACTTGTCTTCACACTGAGTAGGCTGGAGTAAGGGCGGGGGGTTGCTCTTGCTGCCCCAAGGTTGGCAGAGGCAGAAGCACACAGGCATATTCGTGGACCCATGTTGCTCAAACTCATGCTGTTCAAGGGTCAGCTGTATATTGCAGTTTAATTATTACTAATGCTAGCCATTGTTTTTTCTGGCAGAGCATTTTTATAATTGGAGCACAATAAATATTACATGAAATTTTTTCATGTATGCAAATCATATTTGCTGTGCTTGTATCAATGTCAGAGGAATCTTATTAGTAGTTGGAGTGCAGTAAAATGACAGTGGAGTCTGAATAATTCATTGGCTGCTGAAAGGTCAGCTTGACTACTTCCACAAACATTTAGGAATGTGCATTATGGCTTAGTCATAAAGGACTTAACCATAGGGTTGATTATTTTATTTATTTCTCACCACCAATGTTTGAGGTCAACAAAAATTTTCTTTGCTGCTAGGAGTCCACGGTCAGGGGAAATGGAGGATACAGAAATAGTTGGAAACTGTGGTTAAGTCTGTTACCCAAGTTACAACCAAGGTCACAGACAGAATAAGAATCTGAAATTACATATCTAAACCCTTAGGTGTCCTTCCATTGTTCAAGCAAAGGAGGCAGATTACTTCCTATGTGTGGTATGTTTGCCAATTTTCAGTTTTGAACAAAACAGTACTTTATAGGGTCCCTTTGAAATTCATCTCATCTAATATTCAGCAAATATTTCTATGGTGCCTATTATTTGAACTGTGCAAAGAAGGATTGTGTGCGTGACTAGCTTTCCTTTTTTCTTTCTTTTTTTTCTCTTTATTTCCTTTTGAGACAGAGTCTTACTCTGTCGCCCTGGGTAGAGTGCCATGGTGTCGTCATAGCTCACAGCAATAAGCTTAGTCTCTTAGGCTCAGGACATCCTTTGCCTCAGCCTTCTGAGTAGCTGGGACTACAGGTGCCAACACGATGCCTGGGTAAGTGTTTCATTTTTTTTTTCCCCAGAGAGCTTCATATACACAATTCCTAAGACACAGAGGAGAGAAGGACATATCTGTATCAAAACAGTTGAAAGGAACTATTTCCTATTCTAGGCATAAGATCAAGGGAAAGAGTTGTTTTCCCTTCCAAGTACTTCTTACATCTTTCTCTGACTCCAAAGTTTAGATGTAGGCCCATGGCTTAAGTGTGTAAACACCTAAATAGCCAATTAGATATTTGGGATACTCTGAAATTGGTAATCTTTAAATATTTGCCTAGCATTTATTTGGCTGGATCAGAAAGGTGAACATTTTATTTACTGAAAATATAATTACTTTTTAGGTTCCAAATAAGCAATTTACAAAATGCCAAGAATAATGAATGTTAATTCACAGTCTCAGATGTGAGATGGAATGTTTTAAATTTCAAATGTGCAGTTTAATATTCTAAACAATGGTCAACTGCCTTTGAGTACTTGGTTTTTAATGGACTGGTGAAAACACTTGGGGCTTCTTAGAGTTCCTGCCAGTCCCATGGTTGTGCCCTCTGTGACAAGAGGGGGATAGGGCATATTAGATTTTCATGTACAGGTGCAAACCAAATATTAACGCAAGTAATGGAAAAAATAGGAGGCAAATGTCTGCAGATTAATATATCAGAATATTGTAACAGCCACATTCTCTTGGTGTATAGTTATAAATATTTTCACCCGGGGTTTTTCTCAGAGCTATGGAAAAGCCAAGCATAGCATTTTGCTCATGACACTAAGTGCCAGGCTTTGGAAGTTGGGTGGATTGAGTAGGTTCCTCATTAGGAGGTGAAGCCTTGATCTCTCGTGAGAGCCTCTGTCCTCCCAGCATAAGCCTCTCCTGTTAGTCATTTTCCTGGAGCCCAGGTACAGGCTAACAGGATTACCTAGAATCACTGTTATCTGACATGAAGGAAGAAACTAGAAGGGCCTCAGACTAGACTCTCTGAATTCCCGAGACAGCCCCTAACTGCAGTAGTTCCCACATTATTAGTGGGGTACCCCCAGCTCCACTCCACATACTGTCCTTTATCCACAGGCAAATTAAGTTATTGAATTTGCCTAACTACTGGTTGCTACCCTAGAATGGTCTCCCTCTGAGATTAGGCAGCACCCTCTTTTTTGTTATTGTTTGTTTGTTTGAGACAGGGTCTCACTTTGCTGCCCAGGCTGAAGAGCAGTAGCACAATCATAGTTCACTATACCCTCAAACTCCTGGGCTCCTGATGTTATGATCTTATACTTAGAGAACCCCAAAGACACAACCACAAGAGTCCTGAAAGTGATCGAAAAATACAATAATATCTCAGGATATAAAATCAATGTCCCCAAATCAGTAGCCTTTGTACTTGCCAATAATAGCCAAGTTGAGAAGCTAATCAAGGACACAATTCCCTTCATAGTAGCTTCCAAAAAACCCAACAATACCTAGGAGTATACATAACAAAAGAGGTAAAGGACCTCTACAAATAAAATTATGAAACTCTAAGAAAAGAAATGGCAGAAGATATCAACAAATGGAAGAAAATTCCATGCTCATGCCTGGGAAAAACCAACATTGTCAAAATGTCTTCACTTTACAAAGCAATCTACAGATTCACTGCGATCTGCGTTAAAATACCATCATCATACTTTCAGGATTTGGAAGAAATAATTCTTCATTTGGTATGGAAGCAGAAGAAATCTCGTATAGCCAAGGCAATCCTTAGTAATAAAAACAAAGCTGGGGGTATCACCCTACCAGACTTTCAGCTATACTACAAGTCCAAAGCAATCAAAATAGCTTAGTACTGGCACACAAATAGAGACACTGACATTTAGAACTGAATAGAAAACCATGAGACGAAACTAACATCTTATGAGCTCCTTATCTTTGATAAACCGAACAAGAACATACACTGAAGAAAAGAATTCCTGTTCAATAAATGGTTTTAGGAGAACTGCACAACCACATCTGAACCTGCAACTCTCACAACTTAAAAAAAAAATTAACTCAAGATGGATAAAAGATTTAAGTCTAAGGCATGGAACAATAAAAAATCCTTGAAGAAAGTGTGGGGAAATCACTTGAAGATATCTGCCTGGGGAAAGATTTTATGAAGACTTCCATGGCAATTGCAATAACAAAAATGTAGAAATGGAACTTCGTTAAAATTAAAAGCTTGTCTTTGGATAAAGAAACAACAACCAAAGGACATAGACAACCTTCAGAACGGGAAAAGATATTTGTATATCATGAATCAGACAAAACTAGGATAACGAGGATCTATGGATAACTCAAATTAGTAAGAAAAAAAAAAAAAAAAAAAAAAGACTCAACAGTCCCATATATCACTGCTCAAGAGACATGAAAAGAAACTTCTCTAAAGAAGATTGATGAATGGCTAAAAAACATATGAAAAAATGCTTATCACCCCTACTTATTAGAGAAATACAAATCAAAACTACCCTGAGATATCACCTAACCCCAGTCAGAATAGCCCACATCACAAAGTCTCATAGTTGCAGATACTGGTGTGGATGTGGAGAGAAGGGAACACTTTTACACTGTTGGAGGGACTGCCGTACAACCTTTTTGGGAGGAAGTATGGAGAATCCTCAAAGAACTCAAATTAGACCTCCCATTTGATCCTGCAATCTCATTACTGGGCATCTACCCAGAAGAAAAGAAATCATTTTATCATAAGGACATTTGTAATAGACTGTTTATTGCAGGTCAACTTACAATTGTCAAAACATGGAAACAACCTAAGTGCCCACCAACCCAGGAATGAATTAACAAGGTGTGGTATGTATACCATGGAATACTATTCAGCCATTCAAAAAGTTGGACACTTTATATCCTTTGTATTAACCTGGATGGAGGTGGAACACATTCTTCTTAGTAAAGCATCACAAGAATGGAGAACCAAGAATCCAATGTACCCAATTCTAATATGAAGGCATCAGATGATCTAATACAAGGCGGGGGCAGAGAAATGAAGGGAGAGGGGGAAGGGGTCATGGTGTGTGACACACCTCGTGGGGGCAGGGCACAATTATAAGAGGGACTTTATCTAACAAATGCAATCAGTGCCTCCTAATTCTTTGTACCCTCAATTAATCCCAAATAATAAAATATAAAAATAAAAAAAATGAAGAACTCCTGTTCCCTAGTGAGACAAGAAAACAAAAGCAACAATAAATGACAACATTCTATGAATAAAATCTCAACATATTATTTCAGATAAACATGCACCAAACTGAATGTTGTTTAGTCTCTCATCTTATTCTTTGTCAGTAACTTTTTTTGTGATATATACAGGTAACTGAAATATATATCTATGTTTTGTGTTTTTTTCTTTGTTTCCTTTTGTTAGTAAGTTTCTCCCCGTTTTTAAAAATAGCTTTGGTTTTTCTTTAACATTCTTTGACAATTTTCTTATATCTCATCATGTCTTTTGTAAGAGTACCAACAGTCTTCCTTTAGATAACAAAATAAATCTCTCCGTCTGTGTATATACTCTCTGGTTTTGTAATTTAAATTGACTGCAACTTCTGACTCAAAATTTCAGGGCTATCATCTTGGTGTATAGTTGCATCCCCAGTTTGAAAATGTAAACTAAACTCAGCATAGACTCAGAACCCCTCCCCCCAAAAACTAAAAAAATCCACTCAGGACAGAGAAAGGTGTCTTCAAAACTTGCTCCTCTCTAATTCAGCGGGAGCGTGGTCAGTACGCATTTTCCCTCCTTGTTAATTACATAAGGAATCTTTGTCAGAAAGTCAGTTTAGCTGATGTTGTCTCACCCTTCTGTTCAAGGATTACTTTATCATCCACTAATACTGCCTGACTGCTCTACCCTGTAACCTGACACTGGTCCACCATCTTATCTCGTGTGGACCATGATAATAGCCATGTCATTAATCTCCTGCCTCTGGTCTTGCTTTATTCCAGGTATTTAGCCACAGGGTAGGAGAAGTTCATGTCTGAAATGCAAATCTAAGCATGGTACCTCTTGCTTACAACCCTTCAGTGACTTCCCTGAATCTGTGACAAGGAACTGCAATGAGCTACTTGCTTCAATTCATCCGGAATGCCTTTAAAAGTGCAGAACACTGAGCACTACTTCACAAATAGCGATTGAGAATTTCTGGAGAAACAGGTACATCTCCATCAGGGTTTGGAAATTTGCAGTTGCGTTTGAGCTGGGATCCCGGGGTAACTCTTGCGCTTGACAAACATTCAGAATCATTGAAGATAGTAAAAAACCAAAAGTCATTAAATCTGATTGCCTTGCTTTTCCTACTGTTATTATGGACTCTCTGTTCAGGCCATGGTTGATTAGTTGTATTTTTCTATTTCTGTCATGCCTTCCTGCTTTTTCACATGCTATTTCTTATCTTATCTGCCTGTTCTTATCTTTTTCAACTGGCTAATTCCTACTTATTCTATAAGAGGCAGGAGGAACAATCCTTCATCTGTGAAGTTTTTCTTAAACTCCCACTTTCCATGGAGAGCCATTCTTCCCTCTAAATATTCCCATCACACTTAATAACTACTGTCACCCTGATGCTAAAAGGGTCCAAGTTAAAACTAGTGGCCAGCTGTGAGTATTGTGGTCAAAGACAGGGCGTGCACCTAACTCTTCCTGTGATGGTGATAATTGTGTTTTCTCAGTTTCTTATATTGGCATTCACTCCAATGGCTGTCATACAGAAGGTATTCGGTAAATTTTTGTAATGTCATATTTAAAAAGTAAATGCCCAGAGATGTTGGTGTGGATGTGGAGAAAAGGGAACACTTCTACACTGCTGGTGGAATGCAAACTAAAACATTCCTTTTGGAAAGATGTTTGGAGAACACTTAGGGATATAAAAATAGACCTGCCATTCACTCCGACAATTCCTCTACTAGGTATATATCCAGAAGACCAAAAATCACATTATAACAAAGATATTTGTACCAGAATGTTTATTGCAGCCCAATTCCTAATTGCTAAGTCATGGAAGAAGCCTAAGTGCCCATCGACCCATGAATGGATCAATAAATTGTGATATATATACACCATGGAATATTATGCAGCCTTAAAGAAAGATGGAGACTTGACCTCTTTCATGTTTACATGGATGGAGCTGGAACATATTCTTCTTAGCAAAGTATCTCAAGAATGGAAGAAAAAATGTGCAATGTACTCAGTCTTACTATGAAACCAATTTATAGCTTTCTTATGAAAGCTATAACCCAATTATAGCCCAAGAAGAGGGTTAAAAGGTACAGGGAGGGGAGGGAGGGTAATTGGTGGGTCCACACCTATGGTGCATCTTACAAGGGTACATGTGAAATTTACTAAATGTAGAACATAAAGGTCTTAACACAGTAACTAAGAAAATGCCGTGAAGGCTATGTTAACCATTTTGATGAAAACATTTCAAATTGTATATAAAACCAACACATTGTACCCCATGATTGCATGAATGTACACAGCTATGATTTAATAAAAGATAAATAAAAAATAAATGTGTAATAGGAAATGCAACAGGACTTTTTCTGTTCCCTAGGACTTGACAAGTCAAGTCAGGTCAAAGCAGAAGAAAATGTGACTAAATGCATTCTATTCTAAAGACAGCTACCACAAACTGGGACTGTATGTCTTCTTCCAGGACTTTCGAAGTGTGGCCGTAATCAGGCCTCCTGTTACCACTTACCGTCTCAACCTTACTTTCTGCACAATATACCCAAGAAGTATGGGGAACAGGAGAAAAATGATGTGTCACCAAAGCTATGGTGGCCTCATGGGAAGTGAACTGTGGATGGTAAGAGGGAGTCTCACTTTGAGGGAGACAAGCTGGGCAGGCTCCTGCCCTGTCAAGTCATAGGGGTGCTATGGGAACATCACTTACATACCTGTGCTACTGTAATAGAAAGGGGTGCTGTGGCTTATGACTACACACACACTCATGCAGTGACCGGCTGTCTGCCTGTCTGAGCAGAGGGAAGGAGAACCGAAAAGGAAACAGGGCAGGGTGAGCTGGGTGTAAAGCAGTCTCCTCGCTCACAGACAGGGTAAGGATGTGTGAATTTCCTCGGTGCCAAACTCACACTGTGAAAGGTAAATGGTCTTCAGCCATCCTTTCAGGATCAGTGCTGGAGAGAAGACAGCCAAGGAAGATGGCTTTGCATGAGGTAGACTCCTGGGGGTCGAGCTGAGAGGATTGTCCTGGAAGAGGACAAACCTGAATCCCTACATCCAGGGGCTGTGCAGGGGAGAGCCCTGCAGGGTGGGTGCTCTGGGACAGAAGACCCTCATGACAGGTGCACCTGAAAGTGGAGGCCATAAGTGAAACGGTAGCCAGAAAGGCAGTGATGGCAACTACAGAGAAAGCTGCAATGAGACCCAGGAAAATGCACTGATGTTCACTATTTTCCTTTCCTTCTTTTTAAAACTTATTATTACAGCAGTTGCTTCCTAGATGAGGGAAGGATGGGAAGATCTGGAAAAGAAGACATGTATCCTTTATAATTAATATTCTTAAAGCCACAGTCACAGCCAATGACAGGGAAGAGGAAAGCTTGAAGTAGATTGTCCTGTGAAATTTTATGCTGAGTTGGACAACTACACCGTGGACAGAATACAGAAGCCCCCTAAGATGATCGTCAAAGGATCTGCCTCCTCATGAAGAAAGGGAATTCATAACCCTTGGAATATCTTAGGAAGCAGCAATTAAGGAAAAGTAGGTCATTTAATATTTTCACACCATCAAATTGTGTTTCCTTTAAAAACTCCTTTTATTTGAATGAAAATAACAGACAATAGAAGGCAACAGGAATTCACCAAGGGCCAGCCATTCACAATAATATTATTTCACTTTCTGAAAGTCTTTTTAGAGAGTTGGGCATACCCCGGGCTAACCAAGACGAACAAGAAAACCTCAAGATCAGAATTAAGGCAAAGACACTTGTAGTTCATACAAGTGAATGACATGTCCACCAGAGTACAGCCAAGTTTATATTAAGTTTAGAAGAGGAAAAACACAATCAATCTATTTTGGTTAATTTTTATTTGGTCTTCTTATTCAGGAAAAGAAAAGCACTATGTAGATATGGTAAAAGTAGCACATCACATAGTGAGTTTCCAGCCTGGGGCTTGATGCCAAGCGGGCCTCCACTCCTTGAAGCCCTGAGATGCCTCTCAACCTTTATTCCTAATACGTGAGAATAACGGTATCACCCATTTTGTGTTACAGTGCAGATTAAGTGAGATTACATACACATAGAGTGTGACTACTAGCACAGGATAAACTCTAATAAACGTGAATTTCTTTCTTTGCAAGAGAGGTGTATTCTACTAACTGAAGAAAAAATCAGTTCCTTATGTCCTACTAATGGATGAGACCTCCTTCGGAAATGTTCAACAGTTTTAACACCAGTCCAGATCTCATCAACCTATATTTAATTTGGAAAATCTGTCTCCCATATGCTTTGATTCTGAGGATGTACGACTTGGACGTAGACTCTGGTGTTCTAGGTTGATAAAATCAGAGCTTCATTCTGAGTCAATGAATCATTATGCTTTTTCTTTCTTTATTTTTTTGAGACAAAGTCTCACTTCGTCGTCCTGGGTTGAGTGCCATGGCATCATCATAGCTCAGCAACCTCACACCGGTGGGCTTGAGCAATCCTTTTGCCTCAGCCTCCTGGGGAGCTGAGACTACAGGCGCCCACCACCATGTGTGGCTAGTTTTTCTATTTTTAGTAGAGACTGGGTTGTGCTCTTGCTCAGGCTGGTTTCAAACTCCTGAGCTCCAGCCATCCACCTGCCGGGGCCTCCCAGGGTGCTGGGATTACAGGTGTGAGCCATGGGGCCCACCCCATCCTTCTTCCATGTCCGGTTACTCACAATCCGACTTGACTCCTGAAAGTTCTTGGTGAAATGCTAAAATTAGGTTTCTGAATTAGCAAAGCTAAAGACTAGCCCACGGAAAATGGTGACTGCAAGAAGGGATCACTTCCCACTCACTGAGAATCAGCGGGACTTCATGTGTCCTCACATTGCTTCTGCCTGTTTTAACTGTTAGGAACCACCTTAGGACTTTAAGAATGGATGGTTTCGGGAAAAAGGCAACTCTAGAATGTGTCATGAAGTTACAGCTTGGACACTGGCATGCACAGCATGGCAAAGCGATCGCCTGGGATATTTAGGCAGGTTAGGCAGCTGGTACCTCTTCTCCTTAGGACAGAAAATGACATGAAACTGCACGCAGGCATTAAGGGAAAAGGTTCCCAATGTAAAAAATTGTCAGCCACCTGCCATTTCAGTGGCAGATGCACGTGTTAAATGTCCACAAAGTCAAAATGACTCTTGAAAGCTTTTGTGGGATTAGAATGTCACTTTTTGTCCTTTGGAAACATCAAGACAAGATAATACTTGGGGGACATCATGGGTTTCAAGTTTTGGTTTCATGAAAATGATAATTTTATTTCTTAAATTGAGCATAAAATGTAAAAAAAGAAAATCTTGTACATAGCTATGATTTAATAAAAAAATACAAAAAATAATAAAATCAATCCATGAACATGTATCTTTTAAAGTCTCAAAATTTAACCCCTTTCACATTTCAAGAATATTGAGAATTATTGGATCAACTGCCGTTACTTATGCTTTTTAAAATACTCGTCTAATTTTTAATTGATAAAATTTAATTGAGACAAAAAGTTTTGAATGAAACAATTAAATACATAGGGATAATTCCTGAAAGAGTTTAAAGTTCTAGTTTAAAAAAAAAATTCAGGGGCGGCACCTGTGGCTCAGTGGGTAGGGCACCAGCTCCATATACCGAGGGTTGCGGGTTCAAACCCAGCCCCTGCGAACTGTAACAAAAAAATAGCCGGGTGTTGTGGCGGGCGCCTGTAGTCCCAGCTACTCGGGAGGCTGAGGCAAGAGAATCTCCTAAGCCCAGGAGTTGGAGGTTGCTGTGAGCTGTGTGACGCCACGGCACTCTACCAAGGGAGATAAAGCGAGACTCTGTCTCTACAAAAAAAAAAAAAAAAAAATTCAGATTAATATGAGGCTATAAACAATTAGGACACTTTGTTTTCATTTGTTAGGTAAAGCCCAAGTTTTTGTTGTCCTTTGCCCAGGAGCTGTGCTGTAGACTCTTACACTGCGCCCATTAGGTCAGCGCTTACCAAGCCCTTCCCTCCCCCGACTTGAGTTGAATTCAGTTTTTTTCTGAATGTAGTTGTTCACCCACTAGTTTTATATTGGTATTGAGTACATTGAATGCTTGCTTTTCCATTCTTGTGATACTTTCGTTCAGAAGAATGTTCTTCAGCTCCATCCACGTAAATAGAAAAGATGCAAAGATTTTTATTCCCTTTCAGAAAAGAGGTTGTCAACTACTCACCACAGGTCAAATACAGTCTTCCTGTTTTTAAACGAAGTTTTACTGGCGCACAGCCCCCACATCCACGCCTTTGTGTATTACACGTGGGTGCTGAAACCAGAATGGCAGGGTTGAGTAGTAACGAAAAAGACCCGATGCCCCTCAACTCCTAAAACCTTTACATTCTAACCCTCTGCAGAAAAAGTTGGCCGACCCTGAACTGAACTTAAAAAAATATACTTGTGGACTCTTGTGATTTTTTTTTTAAGCTCACAAAGAGAGTTCGTTTGAATTGTTGCTTTTTTAGGCCTCTACCATGTTCTTGATCTTCCATTCTAGGTCAGAACTGAAAAAGGAGAATGTCAAAAATATTAAACATGTTAATCTTTAACCAAAAATATATGTCAATAGCTGTGCTCCCACTGTTTACCCTCCCTCTATCTACCTTCAAGGGTACATGTTAAATCTATTAAGTGTAGAGTATAAATGTCTTAACACAATAATTAAGTAAGTGAGGTGAAGGCTATGTTAACCAGTTTGATGTAAGCGCTCCAAATTGTATATAAAATCAGCACATTGCACCCCATAAATGCATTAATGTATACAAGATTTATGTATTTATGACTTAAAATAAAGTATTTGTCAAAATTCAAGTGACAAATATTATAATAGTCCATTTATATTATTAAAATCAAACCTATCAGATTTGAAGTAATTTTTTAATGGTAGGAAAGTAAATAAAAATATTAATCATGTGATCTTCATTTGGCAGTTTTGAGTACATCTTCGGTCTTGGGAAATTTTCTAAGCTATGTGCACATAGTGGTATCTTTATACAACTTACATTCATTCTCCTTGAGGACTTAATATATAGTCACATAAATAAATTAGATAATATTGATAGCAATCTATGTTTTGAAGAAAACAAAGCAAACTAAAACAATAGATAGTGGCTTGTGAAGGGCAGGGAGAGTCCTATTAAAAATTCTTCCAACATTTATCAAATGACAACCATGTACTCAGGTAATGTTCTGTACAGATCAAAACTATTAAATCAGTGCACACTATCAACAACCCTGGAACCAAGACGTCGGTAAAGTCCTGAAGTCACCCAGCTCTCCTGTGATAAGAGCCAGGATTTGGATCTAGGAAGTCCAAAGTCAGAGTTCAAGCTGTTTGCTACTCTGCTTAGCGATCAGGAATACGTCACTGAGTCTACGTATAGAATGATCAGAGAGATCAAGGCACAGGACGGCCCCGTGGGGGAGAGTTCCAGGAAGAGGCATAGAGCGGGGAACTAGCATGCAGGCTTGGGGGCTGAGATGTACTTGGACTGTTAAATAACTAGGAAGATAGAAGGAAACATGGCAGGACATGAGGTCAAACTACATCTCAGCACTTTGAATATGGACATGAACTAGATTTCATTCTCGGTGTGATGGCTTCAAACCAGGGAATGAATGACATGGTTTGTAGTGTAGAAAAAGCTCTATGCTTCTGGGAGACAGACTATAGAAGGAAATGACTAGAAACAAGATAATCAAGCAACTGCCAATTGCCTACCCAATATCCATGCTCTCTAATATCCATTCTCTCCAGTGTCCATTCTCTCTAATGTCCATTCTCTCCAACGTCCATTCTCTCCAGTGTCCATTCTCTCTGATGTCTATTTTCTCCAGTGTCCATTCTCTCCAATGTCCATTCTCTCCAGTGTCCGTTCTCTCCAGTGTCCATTCTCTCCAGTGCTCATTCTCTCCAGTGTCAGTTCTCTCCAGTGTCTATTCTCTCCAGTGTCCATTCAAAAAGCCGCTCTCTCACTCCCCCTCTCTCTTTCTTTCTGCCATCATAACCCCTACTTTTTTTCAGGTCACATTGCACACAGGTAAAAATATTATTTGTCAGCATCCCTTGCAGCTTGGAATTGACATGTGACCATCAATACTTCATAAGCTAAAGCCTGTGGGTGAGACTTTGGAAAAAAAATCTCTAAATATGGAACTTACCCAGTGGACAGCAAATTTCTTTTGTCCCACTTTTTCCTTTTCAGAAACGAGGATAAAAGATAAAGACATAAGGACCAAACCAAAACCATAAGGCTGTCTGGAGGGTGGAAGCTATTACCTAAGGATGTCTGAGTGACAGAATGTGCCGTGGGCTGCGAACTATTGTACAAAACCTGGATCACTACATTCCAATTTCTACTTTCAGGAGAGAATAATCAACTCCAGTTTTATTTCAGCCACAATTCCTTTGAATTATTTTCCAATATGCAGCTAAACTCATTCTCTAAAATACAAAATAGAGGCAAGTCAGAGGGTTATCAAAGTAGTCCAAGCAAAAGAAGAGGGTGGTTTGGACGCAGGAGTATCCACAGAGATGGTCAATCAGTGTAACGCTGGTTTGAGAATGCAGTCCACAAAATTGGCTCGACAGAAACAATGAATAAATGAATAAGTATACGAATGAATTGAATGCTTTAGTTTACTAAAACGATAATCAAGGCTGCTAAAAAATTTCCAAACTAAAATTCACCATGATTGCATTCATGTTAAAATATGTATGTAAAATAAGGTAACATGTAAAAAGGAAAAGAGTTATGTTAATTTTACATTAATGTTTTTCTACTTAAATTTTTAAAAGAAAAAATAAACTTAGCTCCTTAAAATGTCATTAAGTCATGTATAGGTAGCTTCTCACGGACAGGCCAACATTTAAATCCTGTCAGATGAATAAAACGTTACTCTTTTTTTTTTGATGTTAAGGATACAAGTCCTTAATCTTTTCTCTCCAAATCCTTGCTGCTTTACATATGCCACGTTTTCTACATTGCAACTTTTCGGTGGGTATGTTAAGGACTTTTTAATCCCCCTTTTTGTGAGATCAGCGTAATCTCCCCCCACTGCCTGCTTTATCCATGAGGGGATTCTACGAACCAAGTGAAATTCAATAACCGTGGTGGCCGATGAGTTGGGTAATTTAAAGAGGCAGCCCCCTGATAGCTGATTCTTCAGTGACTCCACTTCTACTGACAGAGGAAAAAGAAAGTGCTGAAGTTGTCAGTCTGCTTCTATTTCTTATGAGCAAATTTGGTACTTTGGAGCTATGGGATGGGAGTGCATTGCAGGGATGAACTCCATGTGCCAATCTGCAAAGCAGCCCTTGCTTTCTTTTGCGATGGGAATAACACTTGTGGGGCATTTTTCACCTGAGGATGGCAGAGTGCCTCATTAAAATGGATTTATTAAACCTCCGGGGCTCTCTGCAGAAGAGGGATGGTCAGCTGCTATTTCATCAAATGGGAAAACTGGGCAAAAACTGAATCCCATTGACTAGATTATAGGACCAGAAATTGGCAAACTTTATACACTTTCTGCCCTGGTTTTGTAAGTGGGGTCAACTCAGTTATGAGGCATCTGGTCTTTTGAGTATCAATAGGTATAGAAGAAGGGCAAAATAATATATGTACAACTTCTCAATGTCAGCACTATTGACATTGGCAGCCAGATTTCTTTGCTGTAGGGTAGTGACAAAGGCTTTTCTGTGCATTACAGAAAGTTTATCAGCTCCCCTGCCTTCTACTCACCAGACACCTGTAGCCTCTACTCATTGTGACCACCAAAAACTAAGTGTCTAGACATCTTCAAATACCTGTGTGGGACAGCATGCCCACCCTCCTTGCCCTGAGTACCACTCAGCTTTCTTTATAAGAGATGAAAGGAGGGCCCACAAGGCATCTTGATTTTAGAGTTTGTAGTTCATGGGACTATTAAGCTTTGCATATAGAAATGTTCAGAGGCAAGATGCAAATATAAGCTTGATCTAAGCAAAGATTATAATAAAACAGTGAAAAAATTCAGGATCCCAGAAAACCAGGGTGGCAGTTAATAAAAAAGCCATCAAAACAGGCAAGAGTGATTTAATTTGAGTAAATCCATTGATCCAAAGAGGGAGGCAGCTGGGAAAAAGGCAGGTGAGGGCGGAGGGCCTTACGGGGCGAGTGTTAGGCAGGGAATCGAATCTCGGCATAGAATGCGTCAAAAGAGTAAGAGGAGAACCTTTCCTTGTCACTTCTGGACTGTGCCAAGTGACAAATCTGTGGCTGAGCACGTAAAGTGTGATGCTGAAGCTGTCGGGAAAAATCGTCAATAATTCCTGAGAGGGATGAGAGCAAAGGTGACCATTGATGGGAACTTCCCTCGTTCAAGAATTGCAAATTCATTGTCAGACACTAATTTAGCCCCTGGACCTGCATTAAATCAATTCCTAAGCTATAATTACCTGGAGAAGCAGTGTTTTTTTACATATTCAAATATCATTTAGCACATTTTAAATAGCAACAGTAAGGGGTGTTGCTATCATTGTTCTTGTCACCTAGAATCTGAAAGAAAAGTTTCCCCTTTGGGACTGGAAATCCTTTTCACTCTTGGCGGTTAATTTTGAGTCCTCTTTTGAAAGTACTATGGTTATTTTCTCCATAGCGAAACATGTTCAAACCAGCTTAGGCTTTATATGAAGCATGGGAATTCTTACAATCACCTGTCATTAATTAATTCGTCCATACATTCATCCCTTCTACCAGTTCAACTATAAAAGTCTTTTGAGAATGTATTGGTGTTAGGCACACATCTAAGTATGGGACACACAAATGTAAATAATGTGGTTCCCTGCCCTCAAGGAGATCACAGAATCTTAAAGATATGATACTTAATTAATTGCACTGTTCTATATGCCACTTATAAATAGTATACGTAGTCTTCACAAAGACATCAGATTTCACTTAAACTATGATGAATTACTGTCTCACCAGGGGAAACATGGAATTTAGGACATAATAGTTGGATCCAGGAGTGAATGTGGATGTGTGAGAGGTTGTCATGATCAGAGACAAGGAATTCAGTTGACGAGGGCGTTGGGAGCTGAGCCTAACGTGTAGGTGGCTGTCAGTCTGTGAATACCCTCTTCCGCCACACTAGGGGACACGGCCTTGACTTTTCAGCAGAGGACTGTCTACGCACTGGAGTGCCTTGGCCAGGTTCATGTTGTGGAAAGATCACCCACCAGCATTGTGGAAGATGTATTAGACTTGAGAGAGATTAGTGGCAGTGAGACCAAGAGAGACCAATTATCAGGCTATTGTTGTAGTTCGTGTGACAAATGATGATGGCCTCAAGTGAAGCAGTGACAAGGGGGGTAGATTGAAGGGGATTCGTCTGAGATATGTTCAGGCGGTAAACGGACTTGGGAATTGGTTTGATTGTATGTAACTATGCTGGAAATGGAGGAATCAAGGACAAGCCTTCATTGTGTCTGACGTTAGCTCAATATTGTCTACTCAAGGACATTTTGGCAGTTGACACCGACCAGAAGCCGTGAGCACTTTTGTACCATTATAAACGATCACCCAGGAATTTCCTGGCTGTTTTTTCTCCCTGATCTGTCACCGTCCTTTTTACAATTTTCTGGCTATTCATTCTCAACATTGCCTTTATTTTCACCATTGCTTGTATGATATGGGTTTCTTAGCTTTGACTCAGGACGTGCTTTTTTGTTTTCTTCAGCCAAATCCTTCTTTTCCTCCTACATGTCCAGAAATAGGATCGCTGATCTCTCCCTAGTTTCTGCAATGCAACCTCGAATGCAGATATATCTTATCTATCCAAAAAGAGTGATGGAAGTTTGGGGAAGACTGTATTAACAGAGTTCCTTAAGAAAAAAGGAATATTAAGTTGCAAATGTCTAGGACCAGTTAGAAATTTTTCTGAGAGATCAAGAATCAGTATAAGGCAAAATGCAAATAGGATTTGTTCTAAAGTATTAGATTTAGACATTGAAGTCACAAGCAAGACTGCAATAACTTGAAAGAGAAATGTGTAGAACAACAGAAAATCAAAGATAAAAATTAACAAACAAAACATTTTAGGGCTGAGAAAAGAGGTAGAATAAAAATAAGGAAAATTAGGGAATTGGTAATAGACTTAGAAAGAGAATTACATACTGAGGGCCTAAGGGAAAAAAATCCCCAAAAGACAGCAGTAGCAAACACTTTCTAGAGAAGAAGAAAGATAATTAAAAATGTCCCTCAGATTGTGGAGTTCAGAAGTGACTGGCTACGAGAATGCAAAATCTATTTTATTTTTTTATGTTTTTTTGGGTTGCAGCCGTCATTGTTGTTTGGCGGGCCCAGGCTGGATTCGAACCCGCCAGCTCAGGTGTACGTGGCTGGTGCCTTAGCCCGTTGAGCCACAGGCGCCGACCCATAAAATCCATTTTATGAAGTGATGTAGGCAAGTCATTCATATCTGCAGATCAAGGAGTGAACGGTAAGTGAGGAAGTGAGGGAAATAAACGTAATTTGTTCTTTCAAGGACTTGGGAAATAAAGTAAATTGCAGAGCAGGAATTTGGATCTTGTAGAAATATATGAACCAGAAAAGGTCTTTACATGGAAAATAATAAATATGTTCAATATGCTGAGGGAAGAAAAGTGCAAAGTCCAAGAAAAAGGAAGCACCATCCATCAAGCAGGGTCCCAGATGGAGCAGGAAGGGAATGAGATCATTATTATAGATGAAACTGTCAGTGTCGGAAGTGAAATGAGACATCTCTTCTTCTGAGACGTAAGCGAAAGGAGAAAGAATAGGCGTGAAAAGAAATAGGCAGGTAGGTTGATAGATAGACAGATGAATGAGTTCAGAGGTGGTAAGACGGAAGCTGATGAGTTTCATATTTCATAGCCTTTAGATTTTTAGGGGGAATATAAGGTAATTTGGTGAAATTGAAAGCAGCAGAGTGAGGTGGGCTTGTGAAAACATAACAAGAAGTTGGAATAAGTAAAAGAAAGGATACTACCTTATTTAATATTCAAAAAATCTTGAGACTGAGACTTTTTTTTCCATTTTACTAAAAGATAAACTAAAATTGAGAAATAATGGTTCCTTGCAGAAAGTCACAAGTTCTAAATGACAGAAACAGATTTTTAACTGATGCATGTCTTATTTTATATTCAGTGCTCTATCAACCAAATTAGGCTAAGTAAGAGATGGGAATTATTTGAAATAATTGGCTAAGTGGACAGAGGAAACATAGACAGGGCTTTTGAAGGAACAGAATATGGAAGAGTCAAGGAAAAGAGTAATTGAGCTTCGTTAATAATAACTGGTACATTTGCAGCATAGCTATGCAAGATGTAACAAAAATAGATGCCTGTAGTCAGAAAGTGAGACTGGGAAGTTGCAGTTTCAAAAATGAAGAATGCTCAAGAGATGAACATCCTGATGTGAGGCTGTAAGGAGTCCTTCTTTAAGGGAAGGTGGCTTATGTTGGAGTCCACAGGGAAAAGGACAATGACATCGTCACATCTATTGAGTTAATCAGTTAACCAAGTCAGAGCTGAAACGGCTCTAATGATGGAAAGACTTAGATTGGACATAAAGATCACAGGGAAAAGGACAATGACATCGTCACATCTATTGAGTTAATCAGTTAACCAAGTCAGAGCTGAAACGGTTCTAACAATGGAAGGACTAAGATTGGACATAAAGATCACTCTCATAAATAGGGCTTTAGAGCAACAAGGGAACAGAGCTCTACTGTCACTTAGATTTTGGGGAAGTTCATCCTCCTCTCTTAGAACAAAGATACGAAAGCATGAAGAATTGTGGAGAGGAAGGAATTTATGTGATTGTTTTTAACTACTCTCTACTCTTAGTCAAATATCTATTTCCACTTAATCTTTCATCAAAACTTCAAGCAATTAAACTTTCTTGGTAACCCTTTAATATGCTTTGTGTAAGCCTGGAAACATTTTTTTCAGCATTAATAAGTGTTTTATAAACCTATTTCATTTCTGGTAACAATGATTAAAGCAATGGGAGGTCGAAAAGCCTTTTCATTCTGGGGTCTTGCCCCCATCCCCAATTTATTTTGACATACAGAACAGTGGAAGAGATTAGCCCTGCTGAATTTATAAGTGCTGCATGACTAAGCAAACTGCTTTTTAAAAAGTCAGTCGTAATTATGCCTTACCGTGCCATAGAAAAACAGTTTTAATAAAGGGGATTTATGCGAAGTTAAATTACTGAGCAGGAATAAAATCTCTCACTTTTGTTTTATTTTATTTATTTATTTTATTTTAGTTTCTCTATACATACACATGCATTCATTTGGTTTCCACTTTTTGCCTTCACAAAATTAAAAAGGCTTAAAATTTAATAACAATAACAATGTTTAAGATAAGAACTAGAAATAAAAATCTCGTAAAAAACGAACGAAGATAAATATATTCAGAAAAGAAATCAGACGATTGCTGCAAGGAAATATTGAGCAATAATAATGATAATAATGCAAAAAAAGTAACATTCACATTGTCAGATAAGAGCATGGGTATCTTAGAATGCTTTGACTTTGAGGTTCAGTCTAGAGTCTTCAGTTAACTTCCAAAGTCTCAAAATAAAATCTCTCACTTTTTTTTTTTGTTTATTTGTAGAGACAAAGTCTCACTTTTTTGCCCTTGGTAGAGTGCTGTGGTGTCACAGCTCACAGCAACCTCCAACTCCTGGGCTTAGGCGATTCTCCTGCCTCAGCCTCCCGAGTAGCTGAGACTACAGGCGCCTGCCACAATGTCTGGGTATTAAAATCTCTCACTTTTAATACAGCATTTCCTATTCTTATTAGAGAAGAAGGGGATTCCTCTAGTGAATGCCAAGGATGTGGAAAGCATTTTTGTTCTTTCTTGAACAGATTCAGAAAAGGAAAATACTAAAATCAATAATAAAAGTCTGCAGTGGCCCTGAGCAGAGCTTCCTGTGCAGTACCAGTGCGAGACCTCAGGGTGTGTCTGATGTATCCTGTGATCACAGAGACTTCCACGGTCTGCTAATATTTCAGGCCCAGCTCACACAATTTTAATACGTAGTTTTTTCCTCCTCATCATCTGAAAGTTGGCCTCTCCCAGAAGAATTAATACTAACACCAATAATGTGAAATTGAATGTTATAAATTTATTTGGCAAATGGCCCCAATAATAGGAGCATGGTTTTATTTTTATAATCAGAAAACACAATATGATATTTTCATGCATGAAGAGGATGCTGTTTATCTGAACTCTATTAATAAATTGGTATATACACTTCATATCTATTTTACCCCTGAACTTGCTTTCTTTGAACAGTTACTTATTATTGTTTAATATATTTTCCAAAGATTCTACAGTGGACCGTTTCTAACACCATTTGGGAAAATACTGCTTGCTTATATTTTGTTTGATTCCTTTTGCATTGCTAATGACAGAGTTGGATGGAAATGAAACAAGTTAGTGAATTAATGAACATAAAGGTAAGCTTAGAGACTTAAAATTTTGTTCTTATTGCAAAAGGCAACAGGGATTAAAAATCAACACTTCATTTGATAAATACAGGCAATGAAATTTCAGTTTTAACTCCATATGACATTGGGGGGTGCTTTTCAGCGTGGAAGGGGGGCAGTGTCAGTAATGAAGACAGTACAGCAGTATTGGTCAGAATGGTCCTCGGTAAACAGGATACATTGTCACCCTTTGTTGTGTTTCTCACCTCATCTTGTGCTATTTTGTTGTTATTTGCATGTTGCCTTATTTGGTTTTGGTGATGGGCTAGACTAGCAACTTCTTGAAAATAATGCCATTTCCCTCTTCACTGATTTCCCACAGTGTTATGTATATGATACGTGTTCAGTAGATCCTTCCCTGACAACTGATGAACGTCTGAAATAGATTTCAGCATTGCCTACCACCATGAGGTCAACATGGCGCATGGCCTAGCTCAGCCGCATGTGGACTGGAAAGTGGCTTCTGACATCCTGCCCATTCCCACTGCATGGCAATCCTTTCAATTTGGATAACCTTCCAGAACCCTGTCTGATTTTACAAAATCTCAATCTCATTTAAAAATAATTTTTTTAATTGTTTGGGATTCATTGAGGATACAAAGAATTAGGTTACAATGATTGTGGTTGTTAGGTACAGTCACTCCTGTAATTTGTCCTGCCCCCAAGAGGTGTGCATATACTGTGACACCCCATCCCCTTCCATCCTCCACTCTCCCCAATCCCTCATTTCCCTACCTCCCCACCTTGTATTAGATCATCTGTTGCCTTCATATTAGAATTGAGTACAGTAGATTCTTGCTTCTCCACTCTTGTGATGTTTTACTAAGAAGAGTAAAGGTTAATACAAAAGATGTAAAATCTCCATTTTATAATGGCTGAATAGTATTCCATGATATACATATACCACAGCTTGTTGATCTGTTCCTAGTTTGGTGGGAATTTAGGTTGTTTCCAAATTTTGGTGATTGTAAATTGAGCTGCAATAAATGGGCTAGTGAAAATGTCCTTCTGATAAAAGGATTTTTTGTCCTTCTGGGTAGATGCCTAGAAATGGGATTCCAGGATCAAATGGGAGGTCTAGTTTGAGTTCTTTGAGGATTCTCCATACTTCCTTCCAAAAAGGCTGTATTAGTTTGCAGTCCCACCAGCAGTATAAAAGAGTTGCCTTCTCTCCATGTCCACGCCAGCATCTGCAGGTTTGAAACTGTGATACGGGCCATTCTCACTGCAGTTAGCTAATATCTCAGGGTGGTTTTTGATGATCAGGGATGATAAGCATTTTTTTCAAATGTTTGTTAGCCATTTGTCTGTCTTTGTCAGAGAAGGTTCTATTCTGGGCAAGAGATATGAATATTTTTTGTATTTTGTTATCTGTACTTAGCTATGTTTTCCTCGGCTTCCTTTTGTAGAGTGTATGAGGTCGTGTGTTAACCCACCAGTTCAAAATAAGATTCTTAGTAATATCCGACACTTTTAGTCTCCTCTCTAGCTATCATTGATTCATTTTACAGAACAGGCAGAAGTGATGACTTGCTTATTTTTCAATTACTCAAGAAAATGTCATGAAATTCTAGAACTTTACGAGAAAAAAATATTCAAATGTTTAGAAGAAAGAAATATTACTAATGTCAACAAGTTCACTATGGTTGAGTCATCTAAGATCCTAAAAAGGAAAATTACTTATCCCAGACTAAATAAAGGTAGAACAGAATAGAACAGAAACTTATGTCAATAAATCATATGCATTTATACTTTCAACCTGTGTAGGTGTGTTGTTAAGATTTTCTAATCTTAAAAAAATAATCTTTTTGGTCTGTAGAGTACATTACCTATAAGGGTAAAAAGTTCGATCACAGTGGTTTAAGTAAATAAAAGCTTATATTTCTATAACACCCCACATGTAGGTAGTACAGTGATGATGTAGGGACTTAGAGAAATCAACATTTCAGGGTCCCCCTGTTTTTTCTCCTCCACCATCCCTAGCATGTGGTTTTATTCTTGTCATTTCTTCATACTCTGAAGAAAGCCATTAAATTTCCAGATTTTCACTGAAGTTTCAAGTTGGAAAGAAGAAGGAAAGAATAAAAAGGAAGGATGGAATCTATATTTGGAAGGTGAAACATTCCCTAAAGTCGCTACTGCTTGAATCTCATTCATCACACAATGAAAGGACGGGACACGCAGCCATATTGACTTTCAACTGACACATTCCCACTCATAGCATAACCCAACACCAACATTTTCTAATAAGAAAAAAGTAGAAATGGATGTTGAGTAGGCACCTAGCAGTGTCTGCTGCAGTTGACTCAAGTTGGAAGGGAATTTCTACAAGTATCTTAGTACATCTGGAAAGATCAAGAGACTCAAGCCATGGGACCGGGGAGTGGCCAAGGAAACCTCAGGGTCATTCTGGTGCAAATACCATTTCCAACACTTGACCCCAGCATCTTACCAGGCAGGAACTTGCTGCTGTCCTCCCTGTACTTGCCTCCCTCAGTGAGCTTGACCTCAGCATGCCTGGCTTACAACTCACTTCCTTGCAACTTTCTTTTACGTATCGATTACCTGTAAAACTTATCTCGCTGCATATTTAACCTAATGCAGTCAAGTCTATTGACAAAACCCAAAGACGATCTGGAGCGGCCTTTTGCTCCCACTTTTGCTGGTATTTTTTGTCCCCAGTTCCTTGTGTGTTCTATGCAAAGAAATTAGTGACTTGGAGAGTTAGCTTCCACTGCAATGCCTTGCTGAGGAGACATTTTAAGAAACAGGAAGAGCCTTTTCTGGAGGCCCTTGGAGAACAGAAAGCAGGGATTCGACCTGGGTCATGGAATTTAATCCATGGAGATATGTGGTCCAGACTTTGGAGTCAGGAGGCTCAGAGTAACTCCAGACACTACAATTTCTATGATATGATATTGCCAGGTGTCACAAACCAGAGTCTCGGAGGTTAAACGGGGGAAAGTAAGTCCTTCCGTCAAGGGGTGCTCTGCTAGTAACAACTATGTATGCAAGGATATCGTCTTCAGTTTTTAAGGGCTACATGCCCTATACCAGCTAGATTTATTAGTAAGAGATAAAAAGAAGCAAGTTACGATGTAAATGCTCAACTTCCTTTGAGAGACAGGGCCCTGGCTGCATTGTAAACTTGGGGAGTTTCCCCAGCCGTGTGTGCTGAAGCCATTGGACATCTGGGTTTGAATTCCCTTATAGTAGCATGGAGTTAGGATGACTTGCTTCCTGTCATCACAAGAAATATGGGGTAAAATAGATAATTAAGAATAAAAGAAAGGAAAAATCCACTGCATCCTAGGAGCTGCATTATAAAGTTTGTTTATAGCAGGGTAGGAAGTAGGAGATGCCAGCCTTCAGTCCCGCAAAGCAACAATTAGTTTTCCACATGTGAATGCAGCCCCAGGAGAACTCAGGAGTTCAGTTAAGAATCCATAGCAACACAGTGGAGTAACAAAGAGAGGATAACGGAACAGAAAGGTTCATCGGGGAGACTGATGTATCTAGAGGTGGCCAGGCACAGGAAGTAAGGGGGAGCTGTCAGTGTCAGCCACACTGTGAGTGTCGCTGAGCTTCTCTGTGCCCAGTGCTGCACAGAACTTCAGCAGAGGACCGCTGGGGATCACAACAGCCAGGAACTCCCTGCAGCTTGCACTGTGGACGTCACCTTAGTGTCCTTGAGCATGGCCACCTGCAGACTCATCCTTAGAAGACAGCGGAAGCTTTTGGCAGGGAGGTAAAACAACAGCTGTCACTGCTGAACTTTCTGCAAAAAGCTGCTGGTCCCATCCTGATCCTCTGCAGGAAAGAGCTGCGCTTCTGCCACCCTGGAATGAGAGCGCCTCTCACCCGAGCCCCAGGCTCCAGACCCTGGCTCTGGAACTGCTTTGTAAGCATCTGCACCCCAGATGCCAGAGCTTCTAACTACTTCAGTTCTCAGAAGAACAAGTTCTAGACATCTAATGCACACCACGGTGACTAGAGCATGTATTTGAATAATTGAAAGTTGCTAAAATAATAAATATTTTGTCTTAACAGGAAAATAAGTAATGATGTGATGGGGTGGATGTTAACGTCAATTACCTTGATTGTGGTCATCATTTCACAATGTTACTCCCATAGCTGGGGAGGGAAGAAAGAAAAGGTGAAAAATGTTCCCATTGGTACCTAAAACCAACATACATAAAATCAAGTCTCTATTAAGGAAGTGTGGTCAGAAAGGAGGCAGCATTTCCTCATGCTCCCATCTCCTGTTTGTTTTTGTTTGTTTGTTTGTTTGCTTGTTTTGCATTTTTTTTTTTTTTGGCCCGGGCTGGGTTTGAACCTGCCACCTCCGGTATATGGGGTCGGCACCCTACTTCTTTGAGCCACAGGCGCCGCCCATGAGCTCCTGTTTTATCCTGCTCCTCACACTCCGCGGTTTTAGGAATACCATATCTTTGGATTTTCCTTCTTCTGCTTTTGATCTATCAGAGCAAAATCTGAGTTTTTAGGACACTAGCTTGATCTCAAGGCCTTACGTGGGTGACTCAACCCAAAGATCCTTTGTCACATGTTACGATAGATGATTGATTAGAATAAGATGCTTTCTATTGATTTGAGAAGACCACAGGTTTGGAATTTGAATATGAACTTTGTGATTTTTGTGATTTTTTGTTCATTTCAGGATATTAGGGGGTGCACATGTTTTGTTTAGATACTTTTCCCCCCACAAATTGAGTCAAATTTATAAGTGTGCACCCACCCAGGCAGCATGCACCGTACCCAATAGGTGTGAATTTATCCTCCCCCTCATCCCCTCTCCCAGATTGATTTTCATTGAGATTCACTTCCATATGTGCACTTAAGTGTTGATGGACCAGTTCCAACTTGGTACTGACCACATGTGTCTATTTCTCCTTCCCGGGATGTTTCACGGACTAGGATGGCCCCCATCTAGTTCCAGCCAAGTTGTCACACAAGATGCTGGATTGCAGCCACTTTTTTTATGGCTGGGTAACACTGCACAGTCTGTACGTACCACATTTTATTAACCCATTCATGTATTGGTGAATGCTGGAGTTCTTTCCATGGCTTTGTTGTTGTGAATTGCGTTGCTATAAACATTCAAGTGCAGGTTTCTTTTTTTTTTTATAAAATGACCTTTTTTCCTGTGAGTATACACCCAACAGGCAGATTGCTGGACCAAATAGTAAGTCTCCTTCAAATTCCTTGATGTATCTCCACTCATTTTCCATAGAAGTTTTCCTGGTTTGCAGTCCCACCAACAGTGTATGGGAATTTCCCCATCCACGCCAGCCTATGTTGATTTGGGACTTTTTAGTAGGAGCCGTTCTTGTTGGGGTTAGGTGATATCTCATTGTAGTTTTAATTTGCATTTTCCTGATTAGAGATTTGAAGCATTTTATCAAGTGTTTGTGATGTCTTTGCAATCTTTCCTTCATTGTCTACGATGGATCTGACACTGGTTTTCAATTTCGCTTTCAATTCTATCATGTCAATATTGCCCATTTGAAGATGAGTAAGCTGGGATTCCAAAAAATGGATAATTTGCCTAAAGTTACACAAATAATACATATATTGTGGAATCACTATTAAATCCAAAGTTTTTGTAGCTAATGACTACATTAATTTACCTAGTCTGATGTGGGGAATATTTTTTTTCCATCAATCATCAAAATTAAAAAAATATAAAATACCTCCAGGGAGGTGTTACCCGTTTCCTCTGAGATAAATATTCTCTCTTTATATTTCTGGTTAAAGTATGCCAACAAACAAAACCACTGGTATGGAGGCAAATTCAGTTTTTTACTAATATTAGAAAACGGAGGTGATAGACTTAGCTATAGATTTAGCCTTTGAGATGCAGGCTCCTAGGAACTCATAGATTTACTCTCAGTGACTAGAAGACAATCCCTCCACAGACAGAACCCTGCTAGGAGGGCAGCGTATTGGCACAAAAAACATTGGCCATTTACAGGAGACAACTGGAAGGGAACATGGTACAAGCAGGGGATAAAAGCAGGTGACAAGGAAATATTTTGAAGATGTTTTGTGCCTTTATTTTATGAAAAGAAACTACTGCTCATCACATTAACAAAGTATTTTTAATTAAGGACCTGTGACTCTTCAACACATAATATTCAGCAGTTTAGGAGCGATTCCAAATTCCATTTACTTATAAATTAACTGAATCTTCCTAGGTTGTGAATCCTTGCAACTTCATCTCCTGATGAAGATTACCCTTTAGATATTGTGGCTACTAAATTAGGCAGGGGATAAAGATTTCATTGCACTTTAAATCTTTAATGATTTCTAATTTTGACTTTCCAAATACCCCTGAAGACCCATGAGTTTGTTTAACTACCAAAAAAATCATTAAAAAGCAGAAAGTCAACTGTTCCTTGCCCTGCCACAGAAGCAATTTGCATCAACTTTGTGGCTGAGTCCACTGGCCAAATAGGGACTCACAAAGGATTCCTCAGCCTCGGACATTCAGAAGCTACAGAATTGTGGGCAGCTGCAGCCTCATTAACAACAGGTGAGATTTGTTCGAGTTACCCCACCCTCCTACTCTTCCCAGCTTAATTGGCTTGCCAGCCTATGGATCCTTCCTGTGATGGAAACCAAAGGTTTACGGATTCTTCCAGCCTGACTGGTGAGTTTTAAAGGGCTGTGGAGTTGCTTATAGAGAATGAGGCCATTCAGTGAACCTTGCTATGGGTCTTGACAAAGAGGCAGCTTGAGTATAGGGAAGAGTATTTCCACACATATTCTGGTTGTCAAACATGCCTAGCAAAGGACACTTGGAAGAGATGGGCATCTACGGGTTATACAATGTGTTTTTCCTTTTTTTACTTTTTTCCTTCCTTTCTTTCCTTCTCCCTCCCTTTCTTCCTTTTTTTCTTCCTACTCTCCCTCCCTCGCTCTCTCCCTCCCTCCCCCTGTTCCTTCCTTCCTTCTTTCTTTCTTTCCTTCCTTCCTTTTCTCTCTTATTCTTTCACTTTCATTGTTTCTTTCTTGGACAGAGCAAGTAACAGAAAAACCCAAACTTTCTTGGATAAGGTGAGATCTAACTTTATAAAACAGAAGAAAAAAAGGTTTAGAAAGAAGATGAATATAATCCCAAGAACAGAACGCATCATTCCGAATCAGGTTTTCATTTCTGTTTCTGAGTGTCCAGCCGTGTAACTCGGCCGACGTGCCCTCCCGACAGCAGCTGTTCACACACCTGCACTTGAACCTGATGTCACCTGCTAAACTGTTTTTACTCATAATATTTGCCACAAGATGTTTATGTGATAGGGTTGGACTGTGAAAAAGAACTGAAGGAAATGTTTAAAACAGGACTTCTTTTTTCATGGTCAGAGGCACATTTTAGGAAAGGGACAAAAAGGTAAAGACAGCAGAAATTGCTGGAAACATTATACTTGCAAAAGGCATCAGAAACATCCCTGTTTCCTGGGTGTTTGACGGACCCTGGGAAAGGTGGTTGGAGGCTGAAATGAGTTCAGGTGGTGGAAAAAAAGGACAAAGAGCTGCCAGGGAAGGCAGCATCACATCGCCAGCCCTGATTTGGTCACCCATCCTATTTCCAGGAATGCTCTTGCTGCAAAGAGGATGCTCATGTGTTCCTGGGGAGACACGCTAATCATTATTTATCCAGCAAGCTCACATCCCGTAGCTCTCAAGCTTCCTTTCTTACTCCTCCCTTCAAACCTTTTATCTTCCAGTCAGACCAAGGGAGCAATTACAATCAGAACTCGTTTTCTGTTCCTATGCCTTTTCTCACGCTGTTCTGTCAGCTAGTAAGCCTCTCTCCCATCTTATTCTACATGGGAGGCCCTGCGTTCAAGGCTATTTCTTTTCTAAAGTCCTTTCTGGTGTCCCCCCCACTCCCCAATTGCTCCCTCCCTTGAATTCCTCTTTGTTTTAATCTCTCTAATAGAATTCATGTTTTACCCCATATCATGATTGTGTACAGTTTTCTCCCCTACTCTGCAAAATCTCTTTGAGAGTCTCATTTAAATAGGAAGCTCTATTTTATTAATCTCATTATCATTTCTGTTTTGCTGATAGAAAACAATAAGAACAGACGATGGAGACTTCTGAGATGTTCTTTTTGTTTAATCTTTGGAATACTCCATTTTAAAGTGATGACATAATGGCATTCTGAATTGAGTGTATTTATAGTAATGATGAAATAAAAAGTAGCTTAAATAGAAAGAGGATGTAGTTAAGGAATTCCGGTGCTAAGAATAAAAATTCATCTGGTAGGAATTCAATAAAGTGTTTGTCATTATTCATTACATTGTTAGTGATTTAATGGGAGTAAGATATTTGTGGACAAGTTACTCAAGAACTATAATATAGAAGGTAACAGTTTAGAGATATAATATGCTAGCCCATGCCCTTGCAACAACCATGTAAGATAAACATTAGTATCTCAGTGTTTATATGATAAAAATCAAGGTTCTTGAAAAGTAAATTACTGGCTAAAGGGCATGCAGCTTAATAGGTAAAACCAACCCTTTCAGAGTTTGGCCTTAACAGTCCCCACCTCCAAAATTAGCAAAAGAAATCTCAGAAAGAAATAAAGACAAGACAGCCACTTACAAAGTGGTATCTTTCTACTTCATTTATCCATTGATTGAATCCTTCATTCATTTGGCAAATTTTAAAGCTCAATTTTAATCACTATTCTAGAGGCTGGCATGTAGAAATGAACAGATACATGTGGGCACAAAACAGCTGCTGAATTTCTAGCCATCACATCTGAATTCCATGCAAATAAAAAGGGAGAGACCATGAAAATCTATTAGACTCTGTCCTTTACAGGATTTTTACTGGAAGCCATACCCAAACCCCAACTTTCTCCTTTTATTTCACCGACTAGTACTTACATGGCATCCCCACTGGCAAGGCAGGCTAGGATATTTAGTTAAAGCCACATTAAAATTGGAAGAAATTTGAATTATATCCATGGAGAAAAAGGTAGAGTGGCTATTTGGTGGGCAGCCAACTGCCTCTGACAACCCAAAAACCATTATACACATAGTAGCCTGAGGGATATTTTATTACCATTTGGCTATAAACTGATTTAGTTCAATACGAATAATGAATTTCCAGCCCACAGCTGAGCCTCCTCCCCTTCCTTCTCTAATCACTCCCCTTCTAGCTTCTCTTGCATTTTTTTTCGAGTCTATCATTACTGTGTACAGAACAGCATGGTCATTGTATTTCACTCATATCTAGTTTCTTGGCTCAAATAAGTTGCACATATTTCAGCACAAAGCAAATTCGGAAGCCAGTGTTGGTACACAAGAGATATTAATAATAAGAGACAGAAACTTTTTAAAAAGCAGTAAAACTTAAAGACAAGTGAACAAGTCTATTTCTGTTAAATTTAATTAATAGGCAAAGGATAAGAAACATTTGTATTTAGTTCAGGTCATTAAGAATTAGAGAAGTACTCTGTAATTCACGTAATTAACTCATTTACTTGTTCTTTACAAATAAGGAGGTTAAACAAAAGATCACCCCACTTCCTGCTTCATTCCTTATTTTAGGGGGAAAAATTGGCTTGGAAAATGGAAAGAATACGAAAAAATTTTCTTCAAAAGCAAATTTCATAATAGTAATTTGGAAAACTGGAAATCTGAAGGAATTAAGTATCTTTTAGATGTTGGAGTTAATCTCTAAGCAGCTGTTCCACCTTCTTCTAAGGGAACCTGGAAGCTCACATGTTTAAAAAGGAGAAAAAACAGAACCAAATAAAAAAGCTGCGTTGTTCGCTAACAGCCTGCTATAGTTTATAATGTGTATTTTAAAATGAATTTAATTAAGCTGGTGGCGCAGTGTTCCTCGGGCCTTGCTAATTAGCTAATAAAGCCCCCATCACTTCTAATTGTCTTGAACAGAGACAATTACTGCAAAAATGAAACAGTTGCTGCTGAAGGGAAATTCAGCTTTTCTTAAAAATAGCAACATTTGGACAATGTAAACTGATCTGTATAAGTTGCCCGTAGAGGATAACTAGCAAATCTGAATTAAGTTTGGTCAAGAAATGAAGAATGACATATGACAAGAGACAGTGCGTGCATTCATAGGAAGCAGACTCCTCTAGCCACAGTCATACCGATGATTTTATAATTGAATTCTTGATTAATTGTTTAATTAAATATGTCCATTTCAACAAGAAAAGACATCAAGTAGCTTCTGAGCAGATTAAAAGAAAAGGCCACATCAATGGAAATTAGGAGTAATTGTGAAAATGAGCTAGAAAGAAGAAACTAAAATGCACCAAATTTGGTTATTAAAGATATTTCAGAAATACTTCTGTCCTGTATACCTATTCTGTGCAGCTATCTTGTCAAATCTGGTTCTTCCAGCCAATATTTGAAGAGAAATGTAGTAAGTTACATAATTCACTCTGTCCATAAATTAAAGAGAAATCAATCAGTATCTTGGGAAAGGGATAATTAATCCCCAAATCAGGCATCCATTTTTTTTTTTAGGGATTCTTATATATATGTTGTATATAACAAACTGAACAGCATATCCATCAACATATTTTTAGAATGTTTTGAGATTACTTCTCAATATAGTCTTATGAGATCTTATTAAAGAATGACTCAAATAACCTAGAATGAATCAGATTTGTGTATCAGTTATCTACATATTTGGCTTTATCTAAGGCACCAGTTCTCAACCTGTGGGTCGCGACCCACAGGAACCGTATTAAAGGGCTGCGGCATTAGGCTGATCTAAGGGTATAGTTTATACTGTTTGGGGGAATAAAGGAACTCTACCTACCAAAGACAATCTATTCACAAAGATTGGTCTTTCTGGTCTTTTTATGTCTTTGGAGATTGTTGTTGATAGAACAATAGAAAGCATTGATGATCTATCAGTTGACCTGATATTCGTCAGTAATAGAAAAAATAGTAGACTTTTATTTGAGGTCAGTTAAATCACAGCCTAATGTTGTGTGTTCTGACTTCCTAAAGATTCTTACTGAGCAGAGCAACAAATGCCTCAATGATTAGGGTTTGGGAGGGAAGGGGTGAGCAAAAACACACCTTTATTAATAGCTACCAAAAATAAGAGTCATCAACTAAGTTGCACACCTTTTACATATAAATTAAAAGTTAGATGCAATCTCCTAATTTTCTCATTGTTAATAGATATTAACAAATGTACAAAAAAGGCCCCAATGAATGGTGTGAGAACAAAACACTGGAAAGATATATTCAACATACTTTTAGATACGCTTAGAGTGCAGGGTTGAAACAGTTGAAAAATATTTCTGATTATTATTTGCAATTTCCTTTGTGATTGTATATTTTTTTCTTTTCCATAAAAACACACGTCATAGAACAGAATAAGGTATATGAGAAATGTCAGTATGACTAAGCTAATCACAATTTATATATTGATGAAAAAGACAGAGGTTTGCATATTAGGATTTTAATACAGAATAGCATGCAAGTTATTGGAGGTCTGGGAAAATGTGAATGAGTGAGTGATTTTTTATCACAATGGTGGAAAGGCAAGAGCAGAGAGATCATATGTGTAACATGGTAGGTGGTCAGACTTCAGAGGCACTGCATTCTTCCAGGGGCATTCCTGTCCTTCCCACACTCCCAATCAGCAATTTCTTCTTTTTCTTCATTTTTGTAAAATTTCAGAAGATTAGGGGGTACACCTATTTTGTGTACCTACTTTTTTTGTACAAATTGATTTCAATTGTAAGTGCACCCCCCACCTAGACAGTGTGCACCATACCCAATAGGTGTGAATTTGCTCACTCCCTCCCCCCAGCTTCTTTTTCTTTGAGATTTACTTCTGCACGTGCCCTTAAGAGTTGATGGATCAGTTCCAATCTGGTACCAAGCACACGTGTGTGTTTCTCCATTCTTGAGATGTTTCCCTTAGAAGATTGGCTTTCAGTTCCATCCAGGTTGTCACAAAAGATACTAGATGACTGTTTTTATGGCTGAGTAGTATTCTATAGTATGGATAGACCACATTTGATTAACCTATTTTATGACTTCAAACTAGTACAACCTCTATGGACAGTTGTGGACTTCAAACTAGTACAACCTCTATGGACAGTTGTGTGGAGATACCCCAAAGAACTTAAAGTAGACCTACCGGTTGATCTGGCAATCCCACTGCTTGGGTATAGAGCCAAAGGAAAAATAGTCATCATACAAAAAGAACACCAACACTCAAATGTTTACAGCAGCACAACTCACTATTGCAAAGATGTGAAAACTACCCGCATAGCAATTTCTAAGACAATGGTTCTTTGACCTCACAAAACAAGTCCATAGGTTCCTGTATCTATTCTCAGTCTATCAGTGATGAGTGTCTTAACGTCACATCCGTGCTTAGGAAAATGACCCAACACTTCACACACCCTTCTGTAATTATCCTCAACTTCCTTGCTCCACTGTTTTAAGGTGCAGGTGCAGATCTTGAGTTTAAATGGATTGTGGAGTGAAGACAGTATCCAGATATCAAATAAGAAAAATAGGGAATTTTTTTTTGATTAAGGTATTTCAAATAGATTCTGTGATTATATAAATTACTTTGACCGGTACTTACATTGATCAGTGTGTGTTAATGTCATTGAGAGAGGTGCTCAGAGGATCCCACCCATAAACTTGGAACAGAAATACTATCCCTTTCACTTCTTTATGACTCTAAGAAAACATAAGTGTTCTAAAGATCTTTGTGCGTTGCAATGCCAGAAACATAACCCAAACAAGTAAAGATAATTTTGACTTTTACATTATTGGAAAATCCAAGGATGGAACTAAATTTTAGTATTTCTGGACTCAGAGGCTCAAACACCTTGTTTTTCTTGGATTGAATTCTTTGCATTGTGGATTTTTCTCATGAAGCTGCAAATATGGCCCCAAGAAGCTTGAGGATTTTATCCAACCAACTTGGCAATTCCAATGTTTTCATAGTGCTTTTGTGAAACAGTACTTTCTTTCTTTTTTTTTTTTTTCAGTTTTTGGCCAGGGCTGGGTTTGAACCTACCACCTCTGGCATATGGGGCCAGTGCCCTACTCCTTTGAGCCACAGGCACCACCCAGTACTTTCTAATAACTTCTACAATAATCCCGGATATCAGTATCATAGCCCTGAGTTGGGTGGCATTTCTATTCTTTAGTCACTTCTTGTGATCAGAAGAATGGTGATGCAGATTGGTCTTAGTCAATGTACTCATGCGTGACTATTAGATTACTTTTTTCCCCTTATTTTTATTTTATTTTGTTTTTAATTAAGTCACACATAGCTTGTGAATACATTTATGCATATGTGGGATGCAATGTGTTGATTTCTCTTTATACAATATGACTTGGTTACGTCAAACCAATCAACATAGCTTTCGCCTCATTTACCTGATTTTTCGGTAAATGTCAGTGGCCTCCACCAGAAGTTAGAGGTAAGTGATGGTTGTGTGGCCTCCTGCAACAACCTTGTGCCAGGTATTAGGGAAATCCAAGTGTGAGGAATAATCCTGACAAGTGCAAGCACGCACAATGCCCCCAGATAAAGCAATTACTGTGGTGTCAGCATGGCCTGGCTTTATTTTCGGTGCTTCAAATGTGGCAGAAGTCTGGTGACAAGATTTAGCTCACCGTGGTTGTGGGAGACAGGTAAGCAACAAGTTTCTGTAGCATGTTGATTGCCATAGGGTCATTGAAAAGTTAAGCTGATAGTGGCTGTTGAGAAGGGCCTAGATTCCTCTACCTCCCTGAGTTTTGTATCCTGTTTATTCAAGGACAAGAATGATTCTAAATACTTCTACCCAAATGCCCACATCTTGAAAGCTACTAATTTACTAATGAAAGCCCTTCTCTAATATCCATTATTTTCATTAGCCAGGCAATAATTTTAACTGTAAAAAGCTAATTCCAGTGTGTAATTATGCTAATTAAAAAAATTTCTGATGTCAGTTAAGATAAAATATTTGAAATGCTACCATCAATTGCTTTGGAGTGTGAACTTTGGAATAAAATCTAGTTATCTATCCTTGGAATCTGCATTCCAAGTCAGGGAAAACTGATCATCCGCGGGGTAGATGAAAACTTAGGTATATTCATTTTTCTAAAACTAGCGCAGTGTCTATGCTAAAATACTTTAATATGAACTTCAGACCAGGTAATATTTCACTTCCAAATATTTCAGGATGCCTCCATAAAAATCAAAATATCTTCTTTCATAACCAAAGTAACAGAATTATAACTAATAAAATGGCTGGAAACATCTTAATATTGTCTAATGTTCCATCTATATCCAAATTTCCCTAATTCCTGTCAACATAACCTTCGATGTCTGTCCGAGCCGTGACCCGCACTCAGCTTCTTGCTGTGTTCTTTTAGTTTTATTTTCCTCAATAGCACCTCCTCGTGAATAAACATCCATGAGTGGAAAATTATGGCAGTTTTCTGAGAAAATGTTTCATCTCTCAGATTTTGCTGATCATCCTCATACAACGGATCCATTTTTTTCTCTTATTTTTTCTGTAATTCCCTTAAATTGGAAGTTCAACCTAAAGATCTGATTAAATTAAGCTTAAATAGTTTTAGTAAGAAGATTACATTTGATGCTGTGTATTTTATGAAGAACTTTTTAGTATCATTATGCACTCATGGAGTTCTTATAGATTTAATTCAGATGGCTGCAAATTCCTTTTCTTTTGAGGGTTTATAATTGTTACACTTTTGTGCTGTTAGAGACTCCTCAGTCTGACTCTTCGGTTCCTCTGTTTTCACGATATGACCCATTTAATCTTTGAAAATATAGCTTTCTTCTAGGGCGGTGCCTGTGGCTCATCGAGTAGGTCCCGGGCCCCATATACCGAAGGTGGTGGGTTCAAACCTGGCCTCTGCTGACCTGCAAAACAGAAAAATAGCCGGGCGTTGTGGCGGGCGCCTGTAGTCCCAGCTACTTGGGAGGCTGAGGCAAGAGAATTGTCCAAGTCCAGGAGCTGGAGGTTGCTGTGAGCTGTGTGATGCCACGACACCCTACTGAGGGCAATAAAGTGAGACTCTGTCTCTACAAGAAAAAGAAAAGAAAATGTAGCTTTCTTGCCCAGAAAGATATTCTACGTTCAATTTGGATCATCTTTGCTCTAGACATGAAATAACTCAGGTCTCAGAGACATGCTGGTCTTTGGGAAATGGTGCTAGAAAGCAAAATCTGGGCACTAAAGTTAGCTTATCAGTTTTGCTGCTAGGGTGACATTTGTTCCTAAGCTACTTTGACGAAGTTAGAAAAGATCATATATATTTAAAAATCACTGCATCACATTGTACCTTCTTCATGTTTTGATTCTTTAATTGAACTCTTTCTCTCACACTGATCATCTTAACTCTTAAGAACATCAACAATTATGTGCATTATTTATGATATTAAAATATTCCAGTATAAAGATATCAATATTATCTCTCACAACAAAGCCATAGAATTTAGTTAAAATATTTCCGAAGTAAATTTTATCATTGAAATGCATTCCACCATGAATACATAATTAAAGTTCTGTGTTCTAAAGTCACTTATAGCAATTCTAATCTTTATGTGCCTCTGTAAATACTGATATAATATTTTGTGATATATAGTTTTATTCTATAATGAATCCATTTATATGTGTTACTTACTGCTAGTTGAGTTTTGCTTTACACTATTTAAATTTTTAGTAATATTACAACATATATATATAAATATATTAAACTTCTACATCCTTATTTGCTAATTACATGGAAATTCAAAATTTATTTTATGGTTTTATAAAACTACATATTTTCTTTCTTCTCCTTTTTCAAATTGTACAATGCCTTCTTTTATCAATCTTTGATACCAAAACCTGGATTAATGAAATTCAAATAAATTTTGTCATTAGTATTATTTTGTTACTAGTTGTAAGAACCGTAAATATTTCCAGAAATCTCACATGATTAAAAAAAAAAACGCTACATGTGAATTCAAGTTTCTAGTATTTTTTCTGATCACTTTTTGCTCATAACCTATATATGTATATGAAAAGCATGCTTGTATTTAAATGTGTATATATTTTAATTTATGTATAAGTATTTGACTACATTTCTTATTTTAACTATTGGGAATCATAGTATAGTGTAGAATTCTAAATTCTTAAAGCTCTTGGATAAATCAAAAGTGTTTTATTCAAATGCAGTATAAATTTAAATTTACTAAAACAAACTAGAGACAAAATACAATTAAATTAATAAACAGAAAAATGGGTCAAAATTTATAATTTAATTTTATATTAAGAAACTTTACATGAAACGATTCTTTATATTTCTAGAATACAAATTTTCTAAAACTTATTTATGAAAGAACCATGATTATACAATTATAACAAATCTCAATACTACTTCATCTCAAGGACATGTCTGTGCTCACATTACTTTTACATAAAATTCTATATATTTAGTTTTGTCAGAAATATATTTTTGTTGCATAACTAAGGAAAGGCCATACTATAAATTTTCATTTTTGTATTACATATTAACTACTCTTACACAGATAACATTGCATTTAACTATAGATAAATTTTAAATTTCTTGGCTTCATATTTCAGTATGTTCAAACCAGCTTGTGAAATTTAAAAGGCATATCATACATTGCTCTAGACTTTTATTGCAGAAAACTAAGAAAATTAATTTAGTGCCTATGTAACTGTGGTGTAGGGTAGGGTTAATATAACTTTTCTGTAGGTGTGGAATATAACACCACGGTTTTTACTATTGGATAAAATTTTAAAGTGCGTGCCTGATTTTTCTTTTTTTCTCCTTTTCCTTTCTTATTTTTTGAGACCTTATCCTTAAAAGAGCACACGCTGCTTACATTTTCCCTGGCCGTGTGTCTCAACTAGGCACATTTATATCTCTTTCTTTAGCTTAGGGTTATATTAAACAATTAAATGATCAGTTTCAAAATAGTTAATTCACATTCTTTTTTAGCTTCTTACAAACACATTTAAACAAATCATTATTTGGGCCAAAATTTCTCCACATAAAGCCTTCAACCATACATTTTTAACATTTGAATATTTTATACCAATTTAAATATTTAAATTTTATTTTGTTATTTAATTTTTATTTTTTATTAAATCATAGCTGTGTACATTAGTGCAATCATGGGGTACAGTGTGCGGGCTTCATATACAATCTGAAATATTTTCATCCAACTGTTTGACATAACCAAATATTTAAATTTTAAATATTAAAAATAATTTAAGGTTTTAAAAAAATTATTCCTGAAGCTTTGATGTTTACAACAGTTAGTTCTTCCCCCATACATACGTAATATGCGGTATAAATTAAGTACTCAGAACTTTTTGGAGGGAAGAGTTCTCTTCCTATAAAACAAAATTTCCGTAAGTTTTAAAACAGAATTGCCAACTGTTATATAGGTTTAAATTTTAATATGTGAGTAATACCTAGTTTCAGAGTAGAACTTTAAAAATAAAGCCTCTAGTCTCTGGTCTTTTGCAACTTGGTTGAAATTGAGGAAGGAGTAACTGATTTTTGTAAGTTTCCAATAAGTTAAATTTCCTTACTTTGATGCAGCTTCTTCTGAAGGGCAAAAAAAGAAAAACTTTTCCAGATGTTAAATTTTTGTTTTTGAAATGTGATTTTTTTCAGTTCATTACATTAAAATATTAAACTGTAGTCACTTCTTAAACTATTTAAGATGCGTTTACTTCCTATCATTTTATTTATAAATCTAAAAACTTTAACAGTCTTGTTTAAAGGACTCCAAATCAATGTCAAGCTCTGTCTACAAAGTCAGTCAATTATACACTGTGAGTGATTTCACAATGCCTTAAAAATACAATATATTTGATTTCCTTCCCCAGTCCTTCAGTTGCCTGATTTTAACAAATGTTTGTGACTGTTCAAAATGGTTTTGGAAGCATCGTCAACCATCTTCCCCCAGGACTCGTCTGGTCCAGGTAACCAGTTCAGGCATCTCCTGCTTGGCCTGAAGTCTAAGATGAGCTGATACTCTCCGCTTCTGCCTTCTTATCAACATTGCATCGTCAGTGGTAGAAAGTGTTTTCTTCAAAGCTGGAGATAAAATTTTTTCTATTGTAGCTCATTCCAAATTATCTTGGATCATAAATACCATTTTAAAATATATTTTGATCAAAGTGTATTACTTAATCATAAAGGTATGATGTGGGATGGATTGCTTCTGAGGACAAGTAAATAAGATTAACCTGCTTATCAAAGAGATTGTCCAAAGCAGAGAGATCTTTGATAGTTTTGCTCATACCAAGAGAAGAGAACTGATCAGTTGCAAATATTTGGGGACTTCTGTATGCTTGGAACTTACATCACATGTATTTATAGCACTCTGGCTTGAGAAGTGTTCTTAAGAAAAAACACTCAAGTTTTGGGGACTGTGGCTCAAGATCAAATACATAAGCACATAGATCAATGAAAAAGATAGTATTAAAATGGAAGGAGAGAGTGGAAAACTGTAATAGTTTATTTTTTCAATTCATCAAATATTATTATAGCTCCCTAAAAAAAAGTAGGTGTGGTCTGCAGTTGATAGTTTCATTATAGGTAAGAGTTGGATAACTTGAAGAGTAGAAACAAATAAGTGTGCAAGTGTTCACAACTGAATATGAATGAACAATTTCCAGCATCAGGCATTTAAATAAACAATTGGGGAAGCAATTGTGGACGATACAACTGATATTTTAGGTTGTAAGATGAGGGCAGATGAAACTGGAAGTGAAATGGAGTGATTCATATTTTCAAAGACCTTTGTATACAAGCTAAAACAATAAAGAAAAAGAAAAATATCTCCCGAAGATCAAGAAAGATGAATTTATCTATGTGTCGCTTTAATAGCAAAGATGAGAATAAAGCTACTTTAAAATACAAATTATCCTGAAAGGTTTTTTATTTTTTTATTTTTTTGCACTTTTTGGCTGAGGCCAGGTTTGAACTCGCCACCTCTGGTATATGGGGCCAGCACCCTACTCACTGAGCCACAGGTGCCACCCCCTCAAAGGTGTTTTTATGTTAATAATCTATGCTTGCAAAAAATGAATAGCAGAACATACTTAAAATCTTTTTCAAAGTAATTCAGAAACTAATACTGAACAAATTTAAATAAATATATATGGAGAGGGAAATATATGTATATATTCTCAAAAAAATCTGGAGAACAGAAATGTTAGTTTTGAAACTTCATTAAGAAACAATCAGTTATCATGAAACATAATTTCCACATAGTTTCCTAATTCTCTAATTTTTTTCTAGATAAATTATTTCACAATCCTTTGTTTTTAAAATACAATATTTGAGAATCGTGTTCAGATGCCATTTACCTTGTTTCCAAATGTTTCTTGTGAAAAATACCTCCATAAATATATTTTAGATATTTTTGGAACAATAAGGGTAATTTGATTCTTGCATTAATTACTAACTTACTATGGTCAGAATTACCTCTTTAATTTCTACATTTTCGTCAGAGGCATTGCCATTCAGCACTCAGCAGGATGGAATCCACGATCTTGGTTTGGCTCAAATGGTCTCCACCAGTCTCCCTCAGTCCCTGCTCTGTCCCCTTTCCTGCTGTCACAGAGAACGTCCTGACTCCACCAACACACCCCCACCTGTCTCACATGTCTGCTCACGTTATTCCCAGGGCCTTGAAGCTGCTGCTCTCCATTCTCTGTCTCCCTCATACTTTCTCATTCTCTTTGGGCCAATCGCCTAATTTCCCTGTGACACAGTAATTTTCTAAAAATGGTCCACAGATCAACGGCATTGGCATCATCTTAAACCTTGTTAGAAATGCCAATTTTCAGACCCTTACCTCTGATCTACTAAATTAAAAAAAAAACAAAAAAACAAGAAAACCCGGGGGGGGAGGTGGGGTGCCATCTAAAATGATTCTTATGAGAACAAAAGCTTGAGAAGCAGTGATATAAGGGGACCTTGAAAAAGGGGACCTTACAGGAGTCTGAAGGAGCAGCGGGCAGTGGCGGCTCATTATCCAGGGTTTGTGAGCTGGGCTAGTGATGGACATAAGGTCTCCTGTGATCTCAACCTTGGCTATATTGGGAATCACCTAAGGAGCTTTGCAAACACTGAAAACAAGCTCACATCCCCAGAGATTCTTATCTGGGGAGCAGGCTGGGCTGTGGAATTTTTCAAAGCTCCCCAAGTGCCTCTCTGGTGCAGCCAGTTTTGGTAAGCGCTACTTCCCCTTCTAGGTTCAGTGACCTCTGACCCAAGTGTTCCCTGCCATCGCTCAGGGGCGGCCACTGTGACTGCAGTCCAGCATTTCTCTGCTTCACTTTCCCTTCTCCACCACCTCTGGTTCTACTGCTGCTTCTGTCACTTCCCAAGACTTTGCATTTCCAGCTTTTATCACAGTTCAGTATGAGGCTCTTCCAGAAAAACGCATCCTATTCAGCCCCTGGAGGTTTGCCTCTTTCTCCACATCTGCCCTGTAGATGATGGTCTTTGGGCACCAACTCCAGGTCTAAGCAGATATGAATAAGGACCAAGCTTACACTATACGGAAAGAAACTGCCTCTAGCCTTCCCTCTGACAGGCTCTAAATGTGCCACATATTTAGATTAGTCTTATAATTTCTTCTCTAATATATTATGCACACCCATCTCAAATGCTGACTCCTACCACAAAACGTTTTCAACTTCTCAGGCTAATCCGGCCTATCAGTTTTTTTTTTTTTAATGTTTTGAATAAAGTAAATTGTATTGTAATTATCAGTGTCTTTTTTCCCCCTCTCCCAGTGGATTGCAATCTTCATACCAGGGGTTGTTTTCTTATTGTTTCACTAGCTTGGTACAATTCCTCAGCATCCACGTAACCACTCCGCACATCCCCAGCCTTCTGGGCTCAATAAAAAGTGTTCCAATAAATTGATGCCAATTTCATGCATGATTGTAGATCACCGATAAAAAGCAATGTTACAAAAGCTTCACTATTCAAATTTACATTAACATGTCTAAGTTTAAAACTGTGAGAGGTAAGCAATGAATATAAATCAGGTAATCAACAGTTGCAACTCTCACTGTGTAAATTAGTTCACCTTGGAGTTTCTTAGAAAGGAAAATGTTTAGACCCTTTCTCAGATGTACTACGTGTGAATCTGCATTTAATGAGATCCCAGGTGATTCTTATGTACCTTAAAATTTTAAAAAACACCCATTTGAAATTTTTAAATCTCAAATGTGTCATTTGGGTTAGAGCCACACGTCGGTTTCCATATATGTTCAAATGCACGTGACTTTCCTAGACATTTTAATGACATTTTAATATCTAATAAGTGATGTTATGTTAGATTTGAACCTTAGCTATGAAAATAATATTGAGTTTTTAAAAATGAAGGAATTCAATATCTGTCCAAATACCATCATTTAATAAAATTTATCCTTATTTCTTTCCCTCATCTCATACTTATAACTTCTATAAAGTTTAAATGGCACAGAGACTTAACTTTTCTTCTCAATTTTTGTTTTAATTTCAGAGTTGACCAAAGAAGAAATTATAATTTCCAGAAGTCATGCTTTTCTTCTCCAAGTCCTCAAGATACACTGAACCATTTCTGATCACAGAGATTGTAGAGGGAACTTAGGTATTAGATGTTCAGTCTGTATAAATGACTTACAGGATTTATTATAACTGAATTTTAATGATTTGTTTATGTCTCTGTGTTTTCAGGTCTTAAAAGTTAATTGTCTCTCACGTTCCACTTTGTCAACATATAATATTCTGCATTGCATTTTTTTTGTTTCATGTATATTTCCTCAACTTGACTTTGAATTTAAGAGAATGGAATTTATGATAGGATTCTTTATTTCTTAAGTATGTAGTATAGTACCTAATATGTAGAAAATATTAAATGAATATTTTTGAAAGAACAGAAGAAAATGTGCAAGGAAAATATAAAGAAAAAAAGATCAAAGTGTGTGGAGACTTTGTTGGGGCAAGGCGATCTTTGTATTTAGTCATAAATCTTACCAGCTAATGACTTAAATGATAAAATCATCATGGTTTTAACTTTTTATAGAAAAAAAAACTATTTTTTATATATTTTCCTCCATGTTTCTGGGGTTAATCTTCACAACTGGTTTCTAATGAAAGATCTGCAGGTGATTCTTGTGAAGTCACACTTTGAAATATGACTCAGAGAATTCCTTAATCTCTGCTGTGTATCCTTTTCTGCAGTGTGGAATACAACTAGAATGAGTAAAAAAACATAAAAGTCCTGAGAGTATAATTAACCGAAATTCTCATGCCATGCTCTTTTATAGTCTTCATTACATCTTGATGTGAAATGCAGAATCACATGGGCTTTGTTAGAAAAATTTAATGACCTGATGTGTCTCATTTTAATATCTGTACAGGGATGCCTACCTGTGGTCAGCTTTAAAGGATGTTCTATTATATCATTTTTATGGTCCTGAGAAAAGGGGATAAAAGTATTATCAAAAAGTACATTTATTCAAATATATCTACAGTAAGTTTATGGTAAAAAGTATGGTTTCTCATAATTGAAACATTGAGCTTTGACAATAGGGCTACACTGGAGCATGGAAGCCCTGAGCACCCTCCTGGAGCCATCAGCATAAGGTGCACAGCCTTGGGTTGACCGTGCTTCTGTAGGGCCCTCCCTGCGCTCATTCATATAGGATGGACCAATGCATATCCGTGATGTTTCCTTTCTCACGGCTCTCTTCCTTGACAGTGCTGACTTCCTCTCACTTGCTCTAAACACCTCCCTGTGAGCCAACTTTGCTTCCTCAGCCTTTCCCATAACATTTGGCATTCTGGATCTCCCAGATAGAGAAGCAGTCTACAGAATTTCTCAACTCAAAAATCTCTCAAAAACAAAACAAACAAACAAAAACCAGCTTGACATCATGTATTATAAATTCAGATCAATGGGAAAAGGTGTCGAGGTCATCTCATTCAACACCTTATTTCACAGGTAAGGAGCCTGAAGTCTGTGAAGCCGACGGGAAATCTTCCCACGCTTATACTTGTAGTGATATTTCCTTCATTTTTGATGACCTCCCTGGCTCATGCTCTTCAACTATTACAACCTCACCATTCTCCATCTCTTATTTGTCGGCTTATCAGCCTCATTATGGAGTCTTATTTCACTTGCCATCCTGCTTGGAAGAAAGGCAAGCATTTTAGGCCTAGTCCGTGTAACAGATTTCAGCTAGTGTGGCCTAGAGAGGGAGAAGGGTCACTAATACAATGAAAAGCATCTGAAGAATCTTGGACGAGGGGGTTTACAATACACATACCCTATCCCTGAATATTCTAAGAGTCACACTCATTCCTGAAGCTTCTGACATGCTCTTTAGGATACGTGGCCTTAAACATTTTTATTCATTGGCTATTATTACCAGACATCAGTATTTTAGCAAAAGAATCACTTATTAGAGATATCTAATTTTACTTGTCTTTGGAATAAGCAGCTTTGAATCAAATATTTCTTCTTAATAAAACACATAGCACCTGGCAGAGAGCAGGTAGGTAAATGACATTTAGCAGGAGAATTAGCCTTCAAAATGACCTTGATTTATGCATGATGTTGCAATTTATACTAAGCTATCAAGCCAGAATTTTCTTCTTTGGAAACACACTTCGCAACTGTGTTTTAGGGCTTAGGTCATAAAACGTATGGAAAATGCCCAGTGTAGGTCATTCCTTTCCCAGTGCTTTATCCCTTTTTCTTGCCAGTAAGAATGATGAATGCAACAAGTCACTGTTAGTTGCCTTGTGGGAGGAAGAAGTTGAAGAGTAGGGCCTTTCTTTTCTGAGAAAGTAATGCTCTAATCTTGGATGAGGAGGTATTATCTGCCCTGTAAATGATGACTTACTGCTTTTCATGTGGGAAACTTGTGGCCCTCCAGATTCTCAAGTGCAGCCCCAAACTTCATGGTAGAAATCCCTTTATTATAGGGGTTGGTTCTATAAAACTTGGCTTCAGTCAAAAGGCCAAACTCAAGTATGTAGAAAACCACATGCGGGCCACAGGCTGCAGGTTCTCCACCCCCACTGGAGTTCTGCAGAGAACAGGAGGTCCCCTCAGCCTCCATATTAATCCCCACGCCTGGGTGACAGAATATCGTGGCTCATAAACATTGTAGAGTGAGTGTTGCTTTATTATTTACTCCTCCAAAGAGAAACATTGATCAAACTCAGCATATCCGCACCAGTGATTTATTATTCTATTTTATTCTCTTAGTAGAGGACTAATGATTGAGACAAAGTCTGTTCAGCTATTGGAGAAATAAATACATACGCTGCTTGGTTTTTTTTTTTTTATTACATCAAAACTATTTGAAATCTTTAATGTTACACTGGGTTTCAGATAGCTTTGAGCAGAAAGTCCCATATTTCCCCAAGTGTTTTGACCGAAGTGGTCTTTTCTACTGAGTTTGTTTTTTGTTTGGGTTTTATTATTTTTAAATAATTAAAGTATAATGTTCTGAACTCTGAAATGCACTGTGGATGTTTAAGCTTATAAATAAGTCATGATGGTGGAGGAAGTTTGAGGCATGAACGTTTGTAACTCTGATCTCCGGAAAAGGAAGAACTATTCCCACTCGAGGAAATTAAAGGAGGACTACGGAAGGCTCACGTCACCCTGGACCCGAGAGCTCTTCCTGGGAAACCCAAAGTCTGCAGAGAGAAGTGAAGTGGATATCTCCTCCCTGTAGGTCTGACATTTATTCAGTAGTCAATGGGTCTACAATTTGTCTTGTTACATGAGCGTACCCACGGTGTCTGGAACGGGGTATAAATGCTGACGGAAGTTGCCCTGTGCACGGTTGCCCATCTCTACTCCCAGGACTCAGAGTTGGCTGAGTGCTCCACCACCTCTCAAAGCTACCAGCCACTCTGTGGATTCTCTTCTTTCCCTGCCTAATCTTAACTTAATTGCTGATGTTTTCAACTGCACTCTCACCAATATCATCAATTCCCTTGCCTCCCTATCGCTCTGAATTTCTGACCTAGCCCGTAGACGTTCACCCTGGATCAGTACGATAGTTCTCTTTCTGTTCATGCAATTGAAATTGTGTCTGTCATTGCAAAAAAGAAAAAAAATAAGGCACCGAACACCATGACTTTGTGTATCATTGCCATTAATGATTCTGTCCTACAGCTTCAACTGGACCAAGCACTAACTGTGTGTCATTTTACATGACCTGGTCAAGAATTTTCACCACTTTTCTTAAAAATGACATTGACTTTCACGTGTCATGCTTCGCTCCTGCTCCAAATGACAACTTTGTACTTGGTGCAAGCTAGAATGTTTTAGCAATGCAGCTCAGTCTAGCACACATTGCGGACAGCTTTTGGCCTACTGCTGAGGGGCACACAAACATGGGTGTCTTTATTTTTTTTTAAATTTTCTTAATTTTGTCTGTTTTTTATTTTTACATATACATGTGTTTATTAAATTTCCACTTTCTGCCTTCACAAAATTAAAAAGGCTTAAAATTTAACAACAATAACAATGTTTAAGGTAAGGACTAGAAACAAAAACCTCAAAAAGAAGGAACGGAGATAAATAAAAAAAGTTGTCTTTATTTTTTTTTAATTTTTTAATTTTTTAATTGTTCATTTTGAGACAGAGTCTCACTTTATTGCCTTCAGTACGGTGCTGTGGCATCATATCTCACAGCAACTTTAAACTCTTGGGCTCAAGCGATTCTCTTCCCTCAGTCTCCCAAGTTGCTGGGAGTTACCAGCACCCAAAACTCCACGCGGCTATTTTTACAGAAAGGGTCTTGCTCTGACTCAGGCTGGTCTCTAACTCCTGAGCTCAGGCAATCCACCCGCCACAGCCTCCCAGAGTGCTGGGATTACAAAGATACCTCACCAGGCTATGGGTGTCTTCATAAAACATACAAGAATATCTTAAAAAGAGAAAATTTAAAAGTATAAAAATTAGTAATGCAAACAATTTTTTTAAAAATGGCTTCAGATATAGTTTTTGTCTACCTTTCCATATTTCATATTTGGATGGATCCGGAGACTGTTATCCCACATGAAGTATCTAAAGAATAGAAAACAAAAACAAAAACCACCATGTATACTTGCTATTGAATGGAATTAACCAATGAGCCCACGTGTGCACAACAAAGAGAAATGAAACCAAGCAGTGGGGAGGTGAGAGAAGGCCAAGGGGTGATTCTACCTAATGCATACGATGAACACTACTTGGGTGATGGGCATACTTGTATCTGTAACTCAAGCATTACAAAAGCTATCCATGCAACCCAAAACATTTGAACCTTCCTAGTATTCGGCAATAAAAAGTCCCATTCATTTATTTTTGTTTTTGCTGCATTTGCTTTCGAGGTCTTAGCCATAAATTCTTTATCCAAACCAATGTCCAGAAGAGTTTTCCTATTTTCTTCTAGAAGTTTTATGGTTTCTGGTCTTCCGTTTACGTCTTCAACCCATCTTGAGTTAATTTTTGTATGAAGTGGCAGGTAGGGACGTAGTTTCACACTACCACCCACTTTCTCTAGCACTATCCATTGACTAGGGGGTTCTTTCCCCAGTATGTGTTGTTACCTTCTTTGTCAAAGATCGGTTGGTTGTAGGTGTATAATTTTATTTCTGGATTCCCTTTTCTGTCCCATTGATTTATGTGTGTGTTTGTATACCATCGTTACACAGTTTTGCTCACTGTACCCTTGTTGTATACTTTGAAAGTGGGTAATATGATGCTTCCAGATTTGCTCTTTTCGCTTAGGATTGTTTTGGCTATTTGGTCTCTTTTTTTAATTCCACATACAATTTAGAGTTGTTTTCTCTAGTTCTGTGAAAAATGACATTAGTATTTTGATAGAAAGTGCACCCGAACTATAGATGACTCTGGGTAGTATGGATATTTTAGGACCATTGATTCTTTCCATTTACATTTTATTGCATTTGATCCTGCTGACCGCTGCCATCCTCATCATGATATTATTGTTTATCCTGGATGCTATACGGATAGCAGAACTTGCACTCCTGCAATATAGTAGCCTGGTTGAAATAAACCACTAGACTCATTTGTAGAGCATCAGGTACAGAAGCAGTGAGGCCTGGGTTTCCGATGACCTTGGGAATATGAAAACAAGTATTACATCTGCTTTCTAGGACCAAGGATTTTATAGAAACGAAAGTTTCTCCTATGCCTGACAAAGGGCTAAGCACCATATTATATAGACAGGCACTGCACTGCCCTGCCAGGCATAATTAAAAGTGGTAGAAGGCAGAGGTGAATATAAACTGGAGTATTTGAATATTCTGATAAGATTTTTGGAAACAGAGTAGGGTGTGAATAATCAGGGAAGGAAGAAAACTAATGTAAAACAAAGACAAAAGTGAACACGTATTAAAATCTGGAGAAGAGTTCAGAAAAGTCTCCTATTTTATTTGCTTATGATCAGCAGAAGATGGTGAAACATGGTTTCTCCACTGACCAAGGCTAATGATATCCGTGTTTTGTTTGAGTGTTTTTCTTCTACCATTAAATTTCTTCCTGTCTCATAAATAGTATCTAGGTTTTGGTAAAGAACTATCACCCATGGGCTTTAAGGCAAACCAAGTAAACATTTATAAGGAGAAGTTAGTTCCTTTCTTCCTGGCTTTGATTTTATCTACCCGATTAATTATTTATTCTGAAGAAAGAACACAGCCTTCCTGCACGCTCTTCATCCCTTTGAATTAGTCAACAGCAAAGGGAAGAATGGCAGGGAATGGACTCTGTGTGGAGGGATAAGAGAATTGTGCACAGCTATTGTTTTAAGTGCAGTGAATATAACAGCAGTAGGTTGGTAATAATAATAAAAAAGTAATTTATATTAAGCACATCTTGTGAAAGGTTATCATATAGAGAACATGAGTGGTGGTTCTCCGTTACAACTAGGCACAAAAAAAGATGATCTAGATTTAAGTATTAGTAGGCTATGTTATTAAAAAAGACAGTCTTATTTTTCCAGGTAGACTTTAACATAAATGAGAATGATTATTCATCTTTTTTTTCTTTTTGGCCTGGGGCTAGGTTTGAACCCACCACCTCCAGCATATGGGTCAGCGCCCTACTCCTTTGAGCCACAGGCACCGCCTGATTATTCATCTTTTAAGAACATTCTCTTAAAGTCTATGTGTAGCTAGGGGGGTGGAATCAAAGATTGCCTTATGAAAAGGTTTTATTTATTTATTTTTTGGTAACTTAAAATTCTAGAGAATTGCTCTTTCTCTCTCTCCCCATCTCTCTTTTTCTCCCTCTCTCCTCTTTCCCCCTTTCTCCCCGACTCTTTCCCTCTCTTTCTCTTTTCCCTCCTCCTTAATGCTGCTCTGCTGCATCCCCCACCAATAAAGACCTTTCGTACAAAAAAAAAAAATCTAGAGAATTGATATCTAAACACAATTCTTGGTTGGTTAGATAGTAATTTCCATTATTATTTTGTTTGCTTTTGCAGACGAATCCTTAACTCCCAATTTTCCAGCGGAGTAGATCCACCCTGTATGATGAAGACACCTGGTCAATGTCACCGATGACATTGGTGACTCTCCAATGCCAAGGAGAGTCCTCGAAGCATGTCTTGAAATAAGTTTCAAGCTACAGGTGAAGAAATTGAGGCAAAGATAGTTCAAAGGGGAACATTTAGTGGGAGCAGGATTTGAATCTCCCGCCTCCCACACACGTGTGCTCTCCACCCACTGCAGCTCTGCCCACCTCTCCTACATACACGGATGACCTGGGGGTGACAGCAGTTGCACCACGTTTCCCTGCACACAGAGACACAATCGGCAGCAGAGACACAAAAATCCACTTGGTCCTACTGCTATTTGTCCTTTAACAACAGGATAAAATGTTAAAATCCAAGTATTGGTAGTGCACGTCCCCATGCCCTGCTAGTGAAAGATTTCATATTGGTTGTGCAAATAGTCTCCCAGGCTTTTGTTAGTGAGGTCAGGAGATACCTGGAAGAAAAAGAAGAGAGAGAAGGACAGAGAGAGAAAGAGATTGACTTGATCAACATCTTCATTAGAAACAGCTTTGAGAGCCTTATGGAAAGAGAGAATATTGAAAAGTCTGAAGGAAGGAATGAGTGAAGCGGGGGGGGGGGGGGAGGGTGGAAGGGCAGAAAAGGAGAAGAGATAATTTTTTAAGCAACTGAGATGAAAGGAACTCTCAGAAAAATGGTGTCCACAGAGGAGCTTGAGGAAATCTTGCTGTGCATGTGGTATAATTCCTCACCTTCTCCTTGGCTCTCCACTGCCTTCGCAAAGGAATTCAGTAAAATCCTGCGTTGCTCATTGATACTTTAAAAGTCAGAAGTGCTTTGAACATTCGTGAAGTCAGATTGCATGGTGGTAACAAGGTGATGTATCCCCAATTACTTCGTGTGAACGGAAAGGCCCATTTCTTTGGCTCGTTCTTCTTATACCTTTAATCACGGAATCTCATACCTCATTTCAAAATTTCATTATCATGAAACAATGATTCATTTTGTAATTTTTTCCTCATTTATTTGTTTTCCTTTGGAAACTAAAGGGCATCGTTTCTTGTTCAGAAAAATTCTTCAATGTCTTTTCTATTCCAAACAGTCTTTCTGTACCCAGCCTGTCAAATTTCTGAGTTTACTACCATGTGCTTGAAAACTACCTTCAGCATAAAACCTGTGCTCCTTCTCTGGCATCTAAGACCCGTAATGATGGATCTGTGTCTAGACATGACCCAACTCATCGCTCCCCCCTTGGCACACGGCAAGTGCGCTGAATGCATCAAGCCACCTTGAGCTCCCCTAGACTTGCTGTTATTCTCGACTGATTTTCTGCATACTCCATATATTGCTGTCTGTAATGTGTTCCCGTGGATAATGTGCACTCATGGTTTTGGCCCAGACTTTCAGGATAAAAACCTTTCATTGTAATCGTTTAAAGGAGGGTGAACCTGTGCACACAGCGGTGTCTCCTCCCAGGAGAGGTTGAGGAGTGGAGCCGCCCTGGAGAAGCCTTGACTCCTGAATTACAGCTTGTCCAGATTATGAAATTCTCCTTGTTACATGATCAATCGCGAGATGGCATACAGTACGTCATGCTATTATTCATCTCAACCCCTACTGTCCAAAATCTTTAAAGAGTTGAACATTTGTTAACATAAGTAATAAAATAGGGTGTATAGGGCAGCCTATGTAGTGTATTAGGAAGAGAAAAAAGGTAAGGGGTGTCATTGCCTGCCTGTAGTCCTTCATGTCTGGTTTTTATTTTATTTTATTTTATTTATTTATTTATTTATTTTTTTGCGGTTTTTGGCCAGGGCTGGGTTTGAACCCACTACCTCCGGTATCTGAGCCAGCGCCCTACTCCTTGAGCCACAGGCACCACCCCTGGTTTTTATCATTTTCAGCCAGTTCTGGTGTTAACAGTCTGCAGTGTTCCTTTCCTCCATGGGTTTCCCCTCTGGGAAAACCTGGTCACCAGGCAAGTGTTCCAGTATCCTCAAAATTTATTTTCTAACAATTGACTTTTGAAGGACAATTTGGGGACCAAACAAGCAAAATGCCCCTTATCTTCACTCCCAACTTGGTAATTTTTCGAGCCCAAATTTAGAAAGCAGAGCGAAGAGGTAAGACACCTTCTGCATTGTATCCTGTGACATCCTCCCAGAGCACGGCACGTTTCCATAGGTACCCGAATACGAAATATCGGAATATTTATGATATCAAAGTCACTGCAGGGAAAACCTGACCACAGATCTAAGAAACCAAACAGCCACTGAAGAGTCATCTGCTGGGCAAATGTCACTGTTCTATTCCCATTGCTTCATCCAGTATCTCATCCTCTGGAACTGCCCTTCTTACTTAAAGAAATACAAGTTCAAGTGTGCTCCAAGTTGACAGACTTGAACTTGGAGGCTTTTATGCTTTTCTGTTTGATTTTTCATTAGGCAGCATGGTGACCTCTTTTTTTCCCCCGATCTTTTATTTTATTTTTACTTTGGCCTCTGATGGTGATAGCAAGTCTCTCTCCTTTGATTTAAATATAATTGAACTTGAGATTAGCTGTTCCCAGATGCTGGTAAATCTTGCCATGTGTTGCCTGTAAACAAATTCCAACTTGAATTTGAGTAGCACCTCTCACATCAGTGCCCCCAAATTGCTTCACAGTGATACATCATCAATATTTCACAACGTGGCATCACCGGGCAGCATGTTCAGTGATTCAGTCATCACTTCAAATAATCTAGCACAGCAATATTCCTGGGAAACAGGTCTTCTTTTAAGTGATACAGACTTCATATTTTCCAAGCTTTGTCACTTAAACCATGTTTAGAAGAACAGGGGTACCATTTACATTTGAATCAAACTATATGAACAAACAAATACACCGCTGCTGCCTATGAGGCTGGACAATTAAGTTGGTGAACTCATCCTCAAGTGCCGTGTACCTCATTGCTGAGTATCATCGGGGTCACCTCGGAGGCACCGCTCCTGGGAATCTGTGCACTGATGCCCGTACCTAGTCCACCCTTCAAAGCAATTTTGGAACTCTTCTTCTGGAAGGATCATCAGAGCTCTCATTGTAGAAAGGTCTAACAATTAAGTTCTCATCCTATTTAGAGATCTGATTGCTGAGTATCACTGCAGGCGCTTTTGAAGGATTCACTTTTCAAGTCCCCACTGGTGACCCTAGTGCCACTCAGCAGTGAGGTATGTAACACTTTTTCAGGATGGGTTTGTGAACTTCATTGTCTGACCTTGTGTGAGTACCTACTTGATACTTGAATAGAGTCTCTGAAGTATTTTTAAAAATTAAGAATCAAATTGTGTTATTTTATTTGAAAAATTAACTTAAATAAATGCCTAATTACTACCCCATGGGAAGGCAATTCACCCAGCTGCAAATGAGAAAGGTAATTTTAGACCTCTATTTCTTCCTCCACACCACACGTAATGCCTGTCTTAATGCTTCTAGCATTCGTATTATTTCTTTTTACCCTATTGTTGCATCTGTAGTCAAGGTCCTTATATTTCACTTTGATTATTTCAGCACCAATCTGGCCATTTTTATGTTTAATCTATTTTTCCTACAATATCCTAACTTACCACCCTAGATATTTCTTGAAGTAAGAATCAGAATGAATTTTCTATAATGAAAATGGACAATGTCTCTCCTGACCTAAAAACTCTCTCTGATGACTTCAATACATTTGATAGATTTCAGAGAGCCTAAAATCCTTAGCATGGTAGACAAAGCCTTTCATGAACTGACCCCGTCTACACCTCCACCCACACCTCCTTTTATTCACCAAACGAGCACCTGTGTTTCCTCTATGCGTGGAATTCTTCGTAGTTTACTGGAAATGTCACCTTTTCTGTCATCTCTGAAATTTTGAGCTTATTGAATATTTTTTTCAAAAATGCATACTTACGCTGTTCTTTTGCTCACTAGAGCAAGATATGTTATATTCAACCTTTAGTGCTTGACACTTGATATCTGAATTTAGAATAACGTAAAGCAATAAAATCTCCATAGCACTTGTATCTTGCATTTATTGTACAAAGCTATATGTTAGGCTAAAATATCAAACATTTTGATTCTTTTTTTTTTTTTTTTTTTTTGCAGTTTTTGGCTGGGGCTGGGTTTGAACCCACCACCTCTGGCATATGGGGCCGGCACCCTACTCCTTTGAGGCGCAGGCACTGCCCCATTTTGATTCTTAATATTTTACAAAAAAAGAACCTCTTTTAGAATCTGTAGGACCTCTTAACAGACTACAAGGCACAAACCCTTCTGCATACAAAATTTTCATACATCTTCAGAGCATTCACAAATGCCTTGAATACAATTTAGGGATTTGCAACTCAAAACCCTGAACCAAGGCGTCCCCATGTTGGTAGGTAAGCACACCACTGAGGAATTCATTTATTTGTGTGGATTTGGTCTCTCTCACTGTCATTCGGAGAATCATGGAATCCTTGGCCTCGCAAACCTTCCAAATACTATTTACTCAAATTTTATATCTAAGATATGAAGTATCACTATGCTCCACATCACAGGCTTTCCCCTCTCCTATTAAATGTTATTGAGTGAGAGTGAAGTCACTACCTCTTGAACTTGTCCACATCTGCTTTGTGGAGAACAGGGAAGGTGTCCCAATCATCTCCCAAATGGTTTAAAAACTCAGGGGAAAGAAGAGCAGCATGGCTGGGGTGATGGCTCCTGTTTGTGAGCTGGGCTTACATGGTTCGAACCTCACACCAGTAACAAAGGAGGAAGCCCTCAAACTTTCTCAGTGAGGCTTCAAAGAGGGCAGTAGTGAAACATCAGAAATCAGAGGAAGACTCTTCAGTGCAAAATATATACAGTATTCATGTGCAGGAAACTACTACAAAATACTGACACAAGAAACCAAACAAGCATCCATGTGCATAGATCGAAGACGTAATATTGTTGAGATGTCAATTCTTTTCAACTTGATCACAGATTCAATGCAATATCAATCAAGATCCCACAAAGCTATTTTGTCTATATTGACGAACTGTTTCTAAAATTTATATGGACTGGCAAAAGACCCAGAATAACTAACACAACAGTAATGCAGAAAAACAAAATGGAAAGACCTGCATTATTAGATTTCAAGACTCCATACGTAGTATATATAGAGAGAGACTGCTGATTTTAAAGGCTGATCTCATTGTAAAAATGATTTCACTGAACATCTTTAATGTTTGACTCGCACCTGGGTAGAGGGGTCTAGCAAAGGTGACATATAAAACTAACCATCGCAGACACTGACTGTGACGCATCATGATTTAGGAAAGTGCAAATTTTTTCTTTTCTGCTGCACGTGAGAAGAATAGGAATTTTCTTGGGCCACACACGAAATACAAAAACACTAGTGAAAGCTGATGAGCAAAAATAAATAAATAAAATCCTGTACACATGTTTTGCAATCTCTGACACCACAGATAAGGAAAACAGTCCTCAGATAATCTGCATGTGGCCCGTGGGCTGTGGGTTGGACACCCCTGTATGGAATAGAGAACAAGGCCCATACAAATATATTCAATTGGCTTTCACAAAGGTGCAAGGGTAATTCAATGAGATGACTGTATTATTCACAAATTGTGCTGGCACAAGGAGGTGTCTATATGGACAAAAAAAGAGTGAGCCTGGACACAATCCTTATATATTACACAATCAAACTTGATTATAGACCTAAATTTAAAATGCAAATGTTACAATGTATAGGAGTAAACAGAAAAAGCTACTGAGACCATAGAGTGGGTACTGAACTGTTAGATACAACCCAAAATCATGATTCATGAGAGAAAGAACTGGTAAATTAGACTTTACTCAAATTAAAAACTTCTGTTCCATAAAAGGCAACATTGACAGAATAGAAAGACTAGCCACAGATTGGGATAACATATTTGCAAAACACATATTTGATTAAAGATTGACATTCAAAATACAGAAATATTCTTAATATTCTTAATATTCATTGATAAGAAAAAATAAAAATGCTCAAAATATCTGAACGGCCACCTCATCAAAAATGGCCTACAGATTCCAAATACTATGAAAACACATCTTATTTATTTTTTAAAGAAATGGAAAGTAAAACAAGTACAATATATGACTATACATCAAAGGTTAAAAATTAAAACTCTGCCGATTCCAGTTGTTTGTGAAGATGTGGAACAATGGGGGTGAGACTTGGTGCTCCCTCTGTGGGAGACAGTCTGCCAGTATCTTGAAAAGTTAGACATAATCTTTCTGTACCATCCAGGAATCCCACTTGTAAGTATTTATCCAACAGATCTGAGACCTTGTCTACACAAAATCTTGCACACAAATGTTAATAGCATCTTTGTTCATCATTGTCCAAACTGTAGGCAACCAAGAAAGTCTTCAGTAAGAACACACAGAGGAACATGTGTATTTGTACAATGGAATACTATTTCACGATAAAAAGGAACGAGCTATCAAGCTACGTGAAGACATAGATGGATCCTTAAGGCACATTGCTGAGTGAAGTAATCTAATTTGAAAAGGCTACATATTTTCTGGCTCAGCGCCTGTGGCTCAAGCGGCTAAGGCACCAACCACATACACCTGAGCCAGCGGGTTCGAATCCAGCCTGGATTCGAACAAACAACAATTACGGCTGCAACCAAAAAATAGCCAGGTGTTGTCGCAGGTGCCTGTAGTCCCAGCTACTTGGGAGGCGGAGGCAGGAGACTCGCTTGAGCCCAGGAATTGGAGGTTGCTGTGAGCCCAGCACTCTATCCAGGGGGACAGCTTGAGGCTCTGTCTCAAAACAAACAAACAAACAAAAAAAGGGCTACATATGTTCATATGTGTATGATTTCACATATATGGCATTCTGTGAAAGGAAAACTCTGGAAAGGCCAAGCAGATCAGCGTTTTGATAGTTCTTTGGGGAGACATTGTAAAGTGAAGCACAGGGAATTTTTCAGGGTAAAGGAACTATTTTGTCAATTCTGTCTTACCACGGAGGGGTGGGGGAGGGAAATAATGTAATGAAGAATAATAAAATACATGTATTTAAAAAAAAAGAAAGAAACTATTTTGTATGAGCTATAATTGTGGAAATATCTCACCACACATTTGTCAAAATCCATCTATCTTTACAGCACAAAGAACGAACATGAAGGCATGAAAATGTAAAAAAGCAAAAAGATATTTAGAAGATCAGGGAAACATATCATGAATTGTATAATGTGCAACAGAGGAATCTGTAAGTAGTGAAAATGAATAAAACAACTGCTGAAGGTGATAGGGGAGAAGACGCTAAGCAAAGAATTTTGGAAACTAACGATAATGTACTATGTCTGATAAAATTATTTCCCTGGGGTGTATACGTCAACAATTTAACAATTAAGTAAATGAATGGTACAAGCCAGGTTTCCACTATTGTAGGTTACAAATATAGCGTAGTAGAGGCTTAGCATGACCCGTGTGGGTGTAGGCTGGGATTGGAGGCATCCATGTGAGCTGAAGGTCTAACGCAATGAGACCCCAACAGTGAGCACATGTGGCATCTAGAAATGGGTTTCTAGGATGTATCGTTTCACACATGCACACCACAGTAAGGAACTCCAGAGGGATGTAGATGCTCACGGAAAGGGCTCCGTGTTGCCAAATCTAGAACAATTTATGCATCAAAATAAAAAAAAGGAATATTGAATTTTAGACCAAAGTGTAAAATAAATGTCTATGATTTTACATTGATATAAATAATTAGATGAATAAATACATGTGAGGCAGTGGACAAAATCTCCCAGGCAAAATTTCAAATGATTTATTACATATGCTGCTATCAAGAAGATGGAGTGTAAATCCTTTTCCATAAGTGTGGGTTACA
>CAUYRH010024489.1:0-10871 GCA_963574655.1 Perodicticus potto | reverse complement strand
ACATAGAGAATATTTTGTTAAGTATTATGTAAAATTCTGTAATCTATTGCAAATAAAGGTACCTTTTGCAACAATTTTCCATTTTCCTATATGTTGAGTCTGGGGTGACTTTTGAGACACCATGTACCCCTATGTTGTTTATATCAAGAGTATGTTGATGTTCGTCGCATGATTTTTTTTTTTTTTTTTTGAGAGAGAGCCTCAATCTGTCACCCTGGATAAAGTGCTGTAGTATCACAGCTCACAGCAACCTCCAATTCCTGGGCTCGAGCGAGTCTCCTACCTCTGCCTCCCAAGTAGCTGGGACTACAGGCGCCCGCCACAACGCCCCGCCATTTTTTGGTTGCAGCCATCATTGTTGTTTGGTGGGCCCAGGCTGGGCTGGATTCGAACTGCCAGTTCAGGTGTATGTGGCCGGCGCCTTAGCCGCTTGAGCCACAGGCACCGAGCCCCTGTCACATGATTTTTTTTTTCTATCTATTGTGATGATTTTGTGGGTTTTGTCCCTCAGTATGTTCCTGGAATGTATCACATCGACTGATTTACATATGTTAATCCAACACAACCCAGGGCTAAATGTCACTTGATTATAATGTATAATCTTGTTGATGTGTTGTTGAATTCTGTAGATTGGGATTTTACTATTTGCATGTATGTTCATTCAGAGATATTGGTAGTTTGTATGTTTCTATGAATCTATCCATTACCTCTACGCTATGTAATTTGTTGGTGTAGAATTGTGAATAATATCCCTTATGATACTTTCTGTTTCTGAGACATCCATAGTAATGATTCCTCTTCCATTTCTGGTTTTAGTTATTTGAGTCTTCTTTTTTTCTTAGTTGTTCTAGCTAAGGGTTTGTTGATATAATTTTTTGAAAAAACAATGCTTAGTTTTGTTGATTTTTCTATAGTTTTCTATTTTGTTTATTTTTGTGCTAATCTTTTTTCCCCCGTCTTTATTCTAAATTTGGGTTTAGTTTGTTCTTCCTTTGTTAGTCCTTTGAGGTACAAATTTAAGCTATTTGTTTGAGAAATTTCTTCCCTCCTTTTTTTAAGTTGATTTTACTGCCCAATTGTTTTCTTAAAAAAGTTCAATGTTTGATAAAACAAAACAAACTTTTACAACCATAGAAGCCTTTTGACATTTACAATGACGTTATTACTATATACAATTTGAAAAACAAATGCTTCCAGCTCGAAGTAAAGTGATGACTAACATTCTGGCCATCCTTAAGCTGTAGGAAATTTTCTGGATGTCCAATGTTAATTCTTCTCTCTTAACATAGGCTTGTATTGCCATGAACTCCCTTTTCAGTACTGCCTGTATGACATCTCATAGGTTTTTGCAAAATGTGTTTTATTTTTCTTAATTCTGAAGATCTTTTTAAGATTCCCATTAACCTCCTATTTTGCCCATTGGTTGGTCAACATTGTGTTTTTTAGTTATTATGTATTTATGAATTTTCCCGTTTGCGCAATTATTGATTTCTTGTTTCCTGGTCATTGAAAAAGATACTTGTTATGATTTAAATCTTCTTAAATTTTTTATGACTTGTTTAATGACCGAGCATGTGAACTGTCTTTGAGAATGATCTTGGGCAGTGCCTGTCGCTCAGTGAGTAGGGCGCCGGCCCCATACACCAAGGATGGCGGGTTCAAGCCCAGCCCTGGTGAACTGCAACAACAACAATAACAGCAAAAAATAGCTGGGTGTCGTGGCGGGCGCCTGTAGTCCCAGCTACTGGGAGGCTGAGGCAAGAGAATCACCTAAGCCCAGGAGTTGGAGGTTGCCTGACGCCACGGCACTCTACCGAGGGCGATAAAGTGAGACTCTGTCTCTACAAAAAAAAATAATGATAATAAAATAAAATAAAATAAAATAAGAGAATGCTCTGTGTGTGTTTAATAATAATGTGTATTCTTCTGATGTTGGGTGAAATGTTCTGTCTGTCTGTAAAGTCTGCTTTTTCTGTAGTGTCACCCAAGTCCACTCTTTCTTTTCTTCTTTTCTCTGGAGGTTTTAGCTTTTTTTTTTTATTTTTTTAAGAGACAGAGTCTCACTTTATCACCCTTGGTAGAGTGGTGTGGCATCACAGCTCATAGCAACCTCCAGCTCCTGGGCCCAGGCGATTCTCTTGCCTCAGCCTCCTGAGTAGCTGGGACTACAGGCACCTGCCAGAACACACAGCTATTTTTTCATTGTGGTTTGGCTGGGGCTGGGTTTAAACCTGCCACCGTTGGTATACGGGGCTGGCGCTCTCCCCACTGAGCCACAGGTGCCGCCCAGTTTTAGCTATTGTTGAAAGTAGCCTTTTGATGTCCTCTACTCTTATTGTATTGCTCTATTAATAGCTTCAGGTAGATGCTCCAATATTGAGTGCATATGCTTAAAATTGTTGTATCTTCCTGTTGACCTCTTTTTTTATTCTTATATAATGGACTTCTTGTTCTCTAGACATAGTTTTTACTTTAAGTGCACATTGCTTGATACAAGTATAGTTATTCCTGATAACCATTTCCATGAAACATCTTTTTTCATCCATTCATTTTCAGGGTATATGTGTTCTTGAATCTAAAGTGAGTTTATTGTGGACAGCATATAGTTGAATCTTATTTTTCATTCACTTATCCACTCTGTGTTTTTACTGGGGAGTTTAGATCATTGATATTTGAAGTAATCATTGATAAGAAAGAATTTACTATTGCCATTTTGTAAACTATTTTCTGTTTGACTTAAAATTATTTTGTCCTTGTTTCCTTTCTTGTTTTATTTAGTGGTTTTATTTATGGCCTAGTTTTGAATACTTCTACTTTTTTGTGTGTGTAACTTTATAGGTATTTTATTTGGGGTTATAATGGTCTATTTTAAACTGATGACAACTTAATTTACCTTAAATGCCAGAAATCTTTGTTTTTACTTCTTACCCACACAGATACACTCCTATTATCATGATTTACAATTATTTATATTATGTATCCATTTTGATAATTTTAGTAGTTTTAAAGCTTTTGTCTTTTAACTCTCATACTAGAATTATAATCAATTTACCCACCATGGTTATAATAATTATCTGTGTACATATTTATTTTTCCCAACGAGTTACATATTTTTTTATACTCTTGTGTTTCTCTTTAACATTCTTTTATTTCCACTGGAAGAATTTCCTTCATCATTTGTTTTAAGACAAGTTTGGTGATACTTTCCCTTAGCTTTGTTTGCCTGAGAAACTTTTTACCCCCACTTCACATTTGAAGGAGGGGTTTTGTGGGTATGTTATGCTTGGTAGCCAGTTTTTGTTGTTTGTTTGTTTTTGGATTTTTTTAAATTTTAGCCCTTGCAATATATCATCCCACTCCCTTGTGTTCAGCAAAGTTTCGGCTAAAACAGATCTTTTCCTCATTTTATAAGGATTCCCTTATATATAAGAAGTTGCTACTTTCAAATTCTTTTTGTCTTGAACTTTTGCAATGTTATTAGAATGTGTCTCAGTGTAGATCTCTTTTGATTTGTTTTATTTATTATTTGTGGGGCTCCTGAAACTGGATATCTATTTTCTTAACTAGACTTTTTCAGTAATTATTTGTTTGAATAAACTTTCTGTTACATTCCTGTTGTCTTCTTCTGAGATTGTGATAATGCATATAGTTTTCAACTTGATAGGGTCCCATAAGTCCCTTAAACTGTCTTCATTCTTTGTTATTCCTTTCCTTTTTATCCCTCAGATTGAATGACTTTTAATGGCCTCTCTTTGAGTTTGGTGATCCTTTCAATCACTTTATCTAGGCTACTTTTGAACCCCCCTATTGAATTTTTCAATTTTGCTCTGGGAGTCATCAACTCTACAATTTATCTATGGTCTTTTTTTTCTAGTTTCTACTGCTATGGAAATATTCACTTGTTCATGCATTGTTCTCTTAACATCAGTGAGCAACTGTATGCCTGTTCTTTTGAATTTCTCTTGGATAAATCTTCATTTCCTTTGAGTCTATTTCTGCAGATTCATCTTATTCTGTCATTTGGAGCATATTTCCTTATTTCTTCACCTTTCTTTATTCTTATTCTGTCTTGGTTTCCCTGTATTGGATTAGACAACTGCCTAACCAAGTCTTGTCAGATCAGCCTTGTGTAGGTGATGAACCTTATAAACCAGCCTGGAATCATAGTTTACATCCTTCTCAATTGTTTTTCCTTTCCCTAACTGCTGTATTTGTTCTTCTTGACCTCCAAGAGATTAGATGTGCCTAATCCCATCACTGACTCAGACAGGTGACATAGAAATCAGGCCTTTAAGATGCAGCCATTTGGATGTAGATATTTTTTCAGTGTTCATTGTGTGAGGGTTTCTCAACTAATTTCTTGCTTTCCCTCAGAGAGTATTGAGCCATGCCTCATACATCATTAAACATCAGGCAAAGAGCCCCTGTAACATATAATTTGGGCCCCTATGTGAATGCATTAGTTACACACCCATAAAACCAGCCTTATCCATTCCAGAAAGGACTCAAGTCAAGGGCTAAACATAGAAGACATGTGCCAGCAGAGTCTACTTCTCTTGAAAGAAGAGCATCAGTCAACAATTCTCCCATAGAACTCATTAGCCAGAACTGCACCTGCCAAGGAGTCGGAGAAGTATAGTTTATTTTAGACATCTGTTGTGCCATCCACTGTGTGACAGAGCCATCTAGTTTAGTTTAGTTTAGATGAGCACATTGCTCTTACAACAAAAGTGCCATGTGAGGAAGGAGGTTAGAGAGGATCCTGGCTGGCACCTGGAAGTGTTTTATTTACATTTTGTTTCTCCTTTCCATCAGTATCACATCTGATTATAGGGAATGATCTACAAAGTAAAATACAAATTTGTCCCACTTCAGGAAAAGCTGGTAAACTACTATTCAAAGATACAGGTGAGTTAAGTAAGTAAGTGGTTATTTACACTACAGAATGATTTTTATCCTTTCCTAAGAATAAAAAATAAGTTTATTTTAAATGCAGATCACATTTAAAGCCTTTAAAAAATGAGCAAAACCACAAGAAAGATGGGGAAGCACGCATCTTTTAAAGATACTGATTTCATGTCCTTTGTTTATGTACCAGGAAGTCTGATTACTGGATTATATGGTAGCTCTATTTTTCAGGTTTTTATTTTTTTTTTGAGAAATCTCCACACTGTTTTACAGTATGGCTGAACCAGTTTGAAATTCCTGCAACGGCGTGTATAGGTTCCCTTTTCTCCATCATCTCCAGGCTCACCAACACTATTATCATTTGAGTTTTTAGTAATAGTCATCCCACCAAGTGTGAGGCTCAAACTCATCATGGTTTTGATTTACACACAGTCCCTGAGTTACAAACCTCTAACTTATATACAACTCACACTTACAAACAGACTTTATTACAGTAAGTCCCTGAGTTAAAAATATCTGACTGGTATACAACTTGTATACAAACAGAGACTATTATAGGTAATAGGTAAATGTACCCGTTCCAACTTACATACAAATTCAACTTAATAACAAACCCACAGAAAATGTCTCATTCATAACCTGAGGAATGTCTGTACATTTCCATTAAAAGGAAAATCATGATGATTAATGATGTTGAATATTTTTTCATATACTTGCTGGTTATTTGTGTGTCTTTTCTGGAAAAATGTCTATTCCAGCTTTTTGCCTATTGTTTCAAGGTGAGCCGGTATTTGGTAACATCCTCCCAAAGGCCAAGGGACCTACAAGGCAAAGAAAGGCTGACAAGTTCAGTTTCTCAGAAAGAAACTTTTAATACGGACTTACAAACAAAAGCCTGGTCTCAGATGGCCACAAGGTGGTGGATCCCTGCACCCACCCTCCAGAAAATTTCTTTTGAATGGCAAGCTTTTTTGGTACCATGTGCAGCTGGTCATACCTCAGACGTTTTTGTGAAATTCATGATCACAGGAGAGGTAACAGAAACCTTTCTGAGAGTTTCTGATGTTATGAGAACCTTTTCTGTATGAGGAATTACCTATGCTATAGGAAGATGTTGGTATCTGGGAGTCAAACATTTGTCCTGACGACAGTTTTCCTCCAAGGTGACATCACTGGTGCCATGCAACAGGCTATTTACCTACACTCCACCCCTTGAAACTATCCTAACAATCGCAAGTGCCACTTCTTCTACAATAGTCCCTGTGTCTAGAAGGACAGGGCATGTCATTGTACAGCTCCAGGAGTGCACATGCAGGGGAAAAGAGAATGGGCCCAGGCAGATACAAATGGAAGATATTCATGAGCTTTGCTGAGTCATCTCTAGTCTTCGGCACATCGTTATTTTGGTTTTGTTGGAAGAAATCCTTAAAAGTAATCATTTGAATAGTATAGCCATTAAAAAAGATGAAGACTTTACATCTATTGTATTAACCTGGATGGAAGTGAAATGCATTATTCTTGGTAAAGCATCACAAGAATGGAGAAGCAAGAATACTATTTATTCAATTCTCATATGAGGACAATTAATGACCTAGTATGTGGTGGGGGGTGGGGAAGTGGAGTAGAGCAGAGAAAGGTAAGGGGGGGTGAGGAGTCACGGTGTGTGACACACCTTTTGGGGGAGGGACTTTACCTAACAAATGGAATCAATGTAACCTGGTTCTTTGGATCCTGAATGAATCCCCAACAATAAAAAAAAAATCATTTGAATAGTAGAAACATAATGCACGCGAGGATTACAATCAAAAAGAGAATTTTTAGGGTGGCGCCTGTGGCTCATCCAGTAGGGCACCAGCCCCGTATACCAAAGGTTGCAGGTTCAAACCTGGCCTCCACTGAACGGCAAAAACAGAAAAATAGCCGGGCATTGTGGCAGGCGCCTGTAGTCCCAGCTACTTGGGAGACTGAGGCAAGAGAATCGCCTAAGCCCAGGAGTTGGAGGCTGCTGTGAGCTGTGACCACGGCACTCTACTGAGGATGATAGAGTGAGACTCTGTCTCTACAGAAAAAAAAAAAAGAGAGAGAGAGAATTTTTATTTCAGAACAGAGAAGAAAAAAACCTTTTCCATGAGGGATCCAACTGAAAACATGGAGGAAATTAAAATGTAGCACTTCTTTAGAGACTAGCCAGGAAATAAATCAGGATTTAGTCCAAATTGTAGGCTAGTAATAAAAATGTAAAAACAATGTTTGGGGCTGGAATCTAACAACAGGTGTGCTAGTTTTCCTCTGAAACATTTTTCTCTCTCTACCTCCCCTTTTCTACCAAAGAAAAATCATATTAACACAAACTTATTTGCAAAATAATTTTTAGTCTTAATATACTTGGCTTGGCTGTTTGCATCAAGTGCAGCAGGAGAAGTGATTGGCCAGATAGACTCTTTTAAAGTTCCCTTTGCTAGAAATTTTTTAAGAAATTTCAGATTAGACTTTCACAAGCCTTGAGTCTCAGAAGCCAAGCCAAGATTTTGAGATCAGACTATGCTTGTGATAGCTGTGCAAATGGGGTGAATTCTTCGCTTCTCAAGGTCCCCAAATATCTTGAGGCTCCTGGGCCTTCAGAAATTGCCATTTCTTACTTATGGAAAAGTCAGGAAGCTTGAAAAGGAACCACCCAGATGAGATTCCAGGGTGGCCATTCCAAGTGGCTTTTCACTGGCTCTAAAAAGCCCATCTCAATTAATCAACACCATATGTTTATATCAGAAAATATATCATCCAGTCAAAGGTTTAGTAAGTAACCAGTGATTCCAATGTATCCTGTTATAAAAGAAAATATATGCTTATTGATCTCATGCAAATAACTAGATTACCATAAAATAAGAACGCCAATAACTAGTTTCCAAATTTTGGAGAAATTAGGTATGAGGAAAAGTAAATGTGTCAATTTCACTCATAAAATTATACTCTACCCAAATGCTATAAACTATAAAGAGCTCAAAAGAAAAAAGTTTTCCTGACTCAACTACAGTCCAAGTAGCCGCCTTCCAAAAGGAAGTTGTCCATTCACCTTGGAACTGCCACCCACACACCAAGCAGCCCTTCATGGATCAGGTGAGAGTTGTGTGTTGGGCACTGTTGAATCAGCAGCTCTTCACACAGTTCCAGAGTCAGTCCCAGAGGGGAAAGAGGCTCTCCGCTCACTCCCCAGGCAACATGACCTTGTCCACAACATTCCTATTGTATTACAGAACTCTCTGGCCGCTGCTGTCACCTAAGACAGCACAGGTGGCTCAGGTGTCCTTCAGTCACAGGGGCGGCTTTAATGAATGTCCCATAGCAAGGGTGTCAATGCCCCTTAGTCCCAGTAGTCATCACTGGGAGATGCTCACAGGCTTTAGGCCTAGGAAAGGCTTCACACAGGGCTGTTAGGTGGAGAAGGGTCCCCACCAGCACTCCAGCTGCTACTCTACCCTGTGTGGTCTGGGCAGTCTTACCAGTTCCCATTTAGCACGTCCAATCAATATCACTTAACATGTAGATTTACATGCCTTCTAAACTTTACCATATTAGATAAGGGAAATATTCCCCATAAAACATTTAGGTAAAAGAGACTAAAGTACATAAAACCTATTCTAAAATGCTAAGTTCCATAATACTATTAAGCCTTACATTTTCATGTTCCAGCCTCTGAAATTTCTCTTCTTCCATTTGCAGGCCCTTTTTCAGCTCCTGCTAAAAGGTTTGGGGTCCCCCTGCACAAGGTTTGGGGTCTCCCAGCCTAGGAACCCAGGCCCCATTGTTAATCTTTATCCTCATCCACCTGTCTTAACGATGCTGGAGGCAGTTGGTGGTCTGCTTCCTCCTTGTAATCTTTGTTTTCCGACTTTGAACTTTTCAACAATCTGGGTAAATACAGGAAATTGGCTCATGCGCCTTCATGGCAGGGGACTAACAGGGTCTCCCTTTGATCCACCTAACCTTTGCTAGTAAGACCTGTTAGGTGGGGATAAGGAGAGGAAGATGCTTTGTCTACAACAGGAGGGACAAATTGACAGGAGGGGGCATCCAAGAAGAGACAGATGACACGTCAAGGGGATTTCCTAGGAGTGACCAGGTGTTTGGTCTAGCACAGGGGGCTCCAAAAACTGACCAACCCGACAGAGGTGAAGAAAGTATAAGGTGGGAACACGATCAAGGCCACGAAAGGGGGGTCCTTAGAGCATGAGTATCAGCAAGGTGACTGTGTCTTCACGTGATCTACTCTCATTAACATAGTAAACATCACATCCACTCACACCATGACAGTTTACGAATGCCATGGTAACCCCCAGAAATTGCCTAACAAAGGAGAGAGTTTGCCATTCCAAGAACTCTGCACCTTTTTCCAAAAACAATTCATGAAAATTTTGCTGCTTAGCATTTTGTTAGAGAGTAGGCTAGAGTGTAGTGGCATCGTCACAGCTTCCTGTAACCTCACACTCTTGGGCTAGAGTGATCCTCCTGCCTCAGCCTCCCAAGTAGACTACAAGTGTGCCAACATGCCCAGCTAGTTTTCTTTTCAGAGATGGGCGTCTCACTATGTTGCTCAGACTGATCTTAGAGGGAAATAAATGAAGATGGAAGGAGAACTTTCATTAAATGGTGACTCTGTACCAAAAATGTGACTGATATCATTTATTCATCCACATAGCAAACAATTGGTTAGAGTTCCCTCCACGTCCGGCACTGAAAAATATAAGTGTCATCCCCCTTTTCACTCAGAGGAATCAGAGACACAGATTTGTAAAGGCGTTCACCCAGGGTACACAAGATTTCAACTCAGATTTACAAAATAAGTTTATTTTTTTCTTTTATGGGAAAGTCCAGAATGAAGGAAAAGAATATAACCAGGAGACAAGAAAGAGAATGAGAGGAACACAACATTGAGGAAATGTCACCTCACCCTATAATATCCTAAGTCTTCCGAACAAAAACTTTTATTTGCATTGTATTAGCCAACAATGATTTAATATACTTTACAGACAGTAAGTTTTCCCACAATATTCTGTTTACCTATCACTACTAAAATACCTTCTATCAATTAAAAAATAACCCACTATTCAAACTTCTCTAGCATACACCACTATGGTTCCCGAGATTATCACAGACTAAACCTACAACACCTTTATTATTATTCATTTGAAAATGTATGTAATTATGTTTCTGTAAAAAGATATTTAATTAGATATGCTGGCATTTTTTATGGGTGAAATGATTTCACATCCAGGATTCTCTTCAAAAAAATGTAGGGGTTGAGTGGAAATATGTTAGGTCATCAGTTGATAACTGGTGAGCTGGGTAATAAATGTAAATATGTTTGTTTTGCTTCTTTACTAGTAAAAAATCGATCACCATGTTTGGGCACAAACCTTCTCTCCAAGGAAATATTAAATATATTTTTCAGCACTTCTTCTATTTCTTCCTCATCCAGAGTCTTAAATTCTACCAGATCTACATTGTCCTTATAATTGAATCTCCTATAGGTAATGGTGAAGCCCACTAAACACTGGACCCCTTCTGGGGTCTGCAAGGAACAAAGTGATGTGCTTGTAAACGCAGATGATGGAGATTCCTGCAGGTGAATATTCACAGACTCAAAATCTTCAATTGTTCGAGGTTCAAGAGTAAAGGAGTAGAGTTTTCGGTATGTATTCTTTTCCAGGAGATCAGAATTAAGAAAGTCTTCACTGGGAACATACTGCTCTCTCCTGATCTGGTCCAGGTGCCAGATGCCTTCCTCTTCTGTCAAACGGAAGACACAAGGCACCTGAGGCTGATCTTGCCCAGAAATTAACTCCAGAGGCTCCCACATCTGGTAGGAGGCACCGAACCCAGCATCAATGAGGTACTTCTTACTACCAATGGCCGCTTGCAGTACGAGGTGAACCATGCCACTACTGTATTGTTCAGTCTGAGTGATG
>CAUYRH010024487.1:0-13799 GCA_963574655.1 Perodicticus potto | reverse complement strand
CCTAGAGGAGGAGACGGGGAAAGACCGGGAGAGGAACGGAGAGAGCATCTCTCTCCCCACTTGAAATCTCTCCCTCTACCAGGAGCTTTGGTGTTTTCTGTATTCTTTTCTGTAAATCAATTCTGTCTTACCACGGGGGGGAGGGAATAGTGTAATGAAGAATAATAAAATACATATATTTGAAAAAAAAAAGATTTTATTTTTATTTCACAAAACAGTAATATCTTAGAAATGGGAAAATTCCTAAGATATCTTGAAATCCAATTCCAGATGAAGAAACCATGGACTGTAGTAGTTGGGTGATTTCTCAAAAATCACTCTGTTATTATGATATAATTAATAACTATGCAGAGTACAAAGCATGCCGGGTCATCAAAGGATAAAACTGTGACATATGCTTCTCTTCTGAACACATTCTGAACTCAGCTACGTGGAGGCTGCCAAAGTCCCTACATAGAGTGTCCAAACCCAGTCCTCACTGGTGTATCCTGGCAGTATAGGAAATCCCATAAATTTCTCCATCCCAAAACCCAAAAGTGCTTTGTTCAAGGGTGATGCTTCCTGTCATCCAGGGTAACATCAGCTAAGTAGTCCGAGGATTGAGTCTCCTAAGGGTTTATTAGAAGGCCACATCATTGAATAAGAAGCATTTCAACAAGAGCCTTGGTTTACTAAGGCAGTTCTTTGAAAGTACCACAATACCTTATAGAGAATCAGCCTTAAAGTAGAGTTACAAATAAAACACACACACACACAGATAGTCAGTAGGCTTGGATTATAGCCCTATTTCCTAATCTTTGGTATTAAGTTAAGGTTTGAAAAACCTCTCAAATTTTATTTTATCTTTCTGATAACTAATTTACACAAAATAAGGAAAACTACTGTGTAACCATCAAGGTCTTTCCCAGATGGATGACTCTGAGCCCTGGGAAGGATATTAAAGTTCACCTACTTGATTGGTCCAAATTTTAAACTTTGAAGAGATAAGAACAAAAATAATTGCTTAGGAAGAAATCCTGGATCCTAATAGCTCCAGTTAATTTCCTCTTCAAGTTAATAAAATTCTGATCTGTATCATCAAAATGATTCTGGAAACCATAGGAGCACATCACACTGCAGGAAATACAGCTCTGGAAAAAAAGTAGAATGAAAGGGTGAAGCTAAATGGCATAAAATATTTTTTAAAACAAGAAACTATATGCTCTATGAGATCAAGGACAAGTTATCCTTTAAAAGTTCTAACATAATATCCACAAAAGAGTCCCAAACCACCAAAAAGTTTACCAGGTATAAAGGCAAACATACCCTCTTTCCCTTAAACTTGAATTAACTATCCCATTCTGAGCCATTTAGTAACAGTCTTCCCAATATCCATTCACATACCCTGCCTTTATTATTCTATTCTATAAACAAAAGCTGATAAAGTGAGATATTTGAAAGATTTACAGGTAAAAAAGAGAGAGTTGTCCATGTTCTAGAACATGCTCTGGAACAAGGGTGTCCAACCCATGGCCCATAAGCTGTAGGCATCCTAGGATAGCTATGAATGCAGCCCAACACAAAATCATAAACTTACTGAAAACATTAGATTTTTGTGTGTACATGATTTTTTTGGTGGAACTTGATTGCGCTGTTCTCAAACGTGAACTTGGTATACAACATCATGTCTCAATGTCATGAAAAATAAACATATGTCCACTCTCCCTATTTGTATGCATGTGTGGGTTCAGTTTTACAGTGGTATATGGCTGCCATTGTTATCTTCCAAGCAAAGACAGTCAATTGATACCATCAGATGTTACATGTGCTCATGGTGACTTGACAAAGCAGCAATAAGCAATAATATTTCAACCTACCATTGCAGCATTAGGCATTTAATGTTATTTAGAAGTCAGGTAAGCACTCTTATTTGATTACTACGGGTACTTCCACACCTCAGGGACACTTCACACATCACCCACCACCCTTTGCAATTAGCCCTCTGCCTCAACCTGCATAGGCAGCCAAGATGTGGAAGGGCCCAACCTTGCATTCTATTTTCCAGTCAATTAATTTTCATAATAAAATAAAATAGTCCTTCATCTGTTACTACTTTTTTTAACACAAGCATGGCTTCTACAACATCTCAAAAGAAGTCAGAACCCAGAAAAAGAAAAATTACAGATGAAGGAAGATTGTTCAATGAAAAGTGGATAAATGACTACTTTTTTTTTTGAGGTAAGTAGTTTAGCACTCTGCTTAATTTGCGGGGAATCTGGGCAAGTTTTCAAAGACTATAATTTGAAAAGGCATTATATGCAAAAACATTTTGTCAAATTTGAAGCATATGAAGGATTGTGTCATAAAGACAAAACAGTGGAACTGGAAAAAAATCTGTCTTCTCAACAAAATATTTTTTAAAGTTACAACTCATACAAATTCCATTGTAACAACTAGTTATGTGGTAGCATATTTAATAGAAAAAGATCAAAACTGTTTACTGATAGTGAATTTATTAATCAATGTATAGAAAGCATGACAGATATAATTTGCCCTGAAAAGAGGAGGGAATATTTCTAAAATCAGTTTGTCTCATCACGTGATAGCCAGGAAAACTGAAAAAATTAGAAAATCTACCAAATGAAATTTGGCGAGTAAAACTGCTAATTTTAAATTATACGCTTTTGTGATGAATGACAACACTGATGCTACAAATATGGCTCAATTTGCCATTCTTAGATGTATCAATGATGAATATAATGTCACTGAAGAAAGGACTTCTTTGGACTCACTAAAAGACACAACTAAATCAAGAGATTTAGGAAGGCTCCAAGATGGCAATTTAGAGGCATCTCCTCATCAGCCTCTCTGGGTAAGTTAGGGGAGAGGCTCTTCCAGCCACCTCCATCTGGACACTCCCACCAAGCAACAGCATTGCAAAGGCACAGAGAGACAGAATGGGACACCAGGAGTGAAAAAGAAAAAGAAGGGTGGGAGGTCTGCACAAAAAGCAGGAGCAAGGGAGCATGGTGACCAAGGGCAGATCCTACATGTGGAATCCCTAGGGGAACTAAGTCCACTGGAGATCTCTATCCCCACAGAGCCCTCCAGATAGCCCTGTCCTGGGGAAGTGAGGCGTGGCATGAAACAAACAATAGCTGAGATCTCACAAGGAGCATAAAAGCTGGTCCTTTGCCAGAGAGCCAGAGAAAGTGCTTTCTGTCCTGTTCCTTTGGCATACAGTTGGAGGATTGTCTGGGAGCCGTGTGGGTGAGTTTGGACATGGCCTGCTCAACAGAAAACCCGAGCAATGCCACCATTACCTAAGAGAGCCACAGGAGCAGAGCAGAGGTTATGGAACCCTTGAGGTGGCTTCCACCCTCAGTGTGGGCCCAGTTTAGGGCAGCTTTCCAGGAATTCTCCATGCAGTCTCTTTGAGAGCTCAGCCATCTCTGGGCTGACTCCCACAGGCACATGGGCAAAAATGGGGATGTCCAACCTTCCACACAGACCCGCTTGTAAACTCTGGAAGTATTTGGACAGCTGAGGCGCAGCACCGAGAAAGTAGAACATAATTTTCAGGACTACAGCACATCTTCCCCTCAAGGGCTTCAGCTCTTTTGCAGCTACCATGCCCAGAATAAAAACAGGAAACTAAGACTGGATTTCTATGGCAACCAGCTAGAAATTTGCTGCCCCCAACACATCCAAAAGCAAGTATAGTTTTGTTTCTGTTTTTGTTTTTTTCTTTCTTATACTAGAGCCGCACCTAAGGGTCTAACTAAAATTTTTTTCCTAACACTGGAGCGCCACCTGGTGTCTTGCAGATTTTTTTTTGAGCCGGTTTCACTGTGTTGCCATAGGTAGAGTGCTAGGGCATCATAGCTCACGGGAACCTCAAACTCTTGGGTTCAAGTGATCCTCTTGCCTCAGCCTCCTGAGTAGCTGGGACTATAGGTGCCCGCCACAATGCCCAGCTATCTTTTTAGAGACAGGGTCACAGTCTTGTTCAGGCTGGTCTCAAACTCATGAACTCATGCAATCTACCCACCTCAGACTTCCAGAGTGCTAGGATTACAGGCATGAGCCACTGTGCCCAGCTAGAATTTTTTTAATAATAATTTTTTTCTTTTTTTGTTCTTTTCTTTCTCTCAAAACTCCCCTAGACAAACAAGATTATAGTAATTACAATTAAAATATCTTTTTCTTTCTGTTATTTCTTTTCCTTCACTCTTACAGAACAACAAAGAGAATCATATTAACCTTGATATATATATAAAGATATATAGATATTTTTACATTTTATTTTATTCTTCTTTTTATTCTTATCTCTAATCACACTCTGTGGCTGAGGCTAGAGTGCTGTAGGGTCACAGCAGCTTTAAACCCTGTGTTAGGGCAACTCTCCTATCTTGGTCTTCCAAGTGGCTGGGACTGCAGATGCCTGCTACAGCACCCAGTTGATTTTTTTCTATTTTTGGTAACTGCAGGGTCTGGCTCTTGCTCAGGCTAGTCTCAAGCTACAGACCTCAAGCAATCCTCTTGCCCCACCTTCCCAGAGTGCTGAGATTGCTGGCACGGGCTGCCATGCTGGGCCTATTTTTCCCCCCTCTTTCTTGTTCTTTTATCTCTATCCCTTTCATCCCTGTACCAAAGGGATGTTTCTTTATTTTCTTTTTTTTTTATTTCAGAATAATGTGAGAGTACAAACAATTAGATTACAATGCTTGCATTTGTTAAGAAGAGTCTCTGTTGTAGTTGTGTCCCACTACAGGGCCATCTCAACCTCACAGTACAGAGACAAAGAAGATTAAGGGGAAAAAGGAAGCAAGAGAAGTAAGGAAAGGAAATAAATAAGAAGAAACTATACATGAGAAGGAACCAACAAAAAACTTCTGGCAATATCAAAAATCAGAGATCAAATTCCCCAAGAGATAATAGTGCAGCTACCACAAAAGATGCCATCTATAAAGAACACATGTAAATGGCAGAAATAAAATTTAGATTATATATAGCAATGATGAAGGGAATTGAAGGGAAAATGGAAAACCACCAAAAGGAAATCCAAAATTGACCCAAGAAATGAACAAAAAACATGACAAAGTTGCCATGGAATTGGCTAAATTAGAAAGAATATAACAGAGCTTAAAGAATTAAAGGAGTCATCCCAGGAGTTCCAAAATGTAGTAAAAAGTTTCAAGAATAGATTAAAAAATGGAGAGGAAAGATATCTGAGCTTGAAGACAAGATTCTTGAGCTAACCAGGTCATTTGATGAGGCAAAAAAGAACAGAATAAAGACAGATCAATCTCTTAGAGAATTATGTGACCACACAAAGCATACTAACATACAAATTATGGGAGAACATACAAATTCTGAAGGAGAACAAGAGAATCCCAAAGGCATGGAAGCCCCACTGCATGTTATCATAACCAAAAAATTCCCCCAAATCACCAGAGTCCAATATAATCCTTACAGATAGATATTGAACCCTAGACCATCTCAATTCAAACAGAGCATTTCCTACACAAACCTAGCCACTGTCGTAATGAAAAAGAAAATTCTGCAAGCAGTCAGGCATAAGCAGCAAGCAAAGTACAATGGCAAATCTATCAAGGTGACAGTGGACTTCTCAGTTGAAACTGTTCAATCAAAAAGAGATTGGGCTACCACTTTCAATATACTCAAACAAAATAACTGCTGACCTTGGATTCTGTATCCTGGCAAACTCAACTTCCTATTCAATGGAGAAATCAAATGTTTTAATCACAAGCAAACATTGGGGAAATTTGCCACTAGCAGACCTCCTTTGTAGGAAGTATTCACCCAGTAATATGCACAAATGGAAATGGACCACCAGCAAAATAAAGTCACTCAGAAACTAAAAGACAGACACTAACTTCCACAATGGATCAAGTGATAAAACAGGACAACAAACCTCCATGGAACAGGATCAACAGAACTCCCTGCTTATCAATTCTCTCTTTAAATGTGAACAGCTTGAACTCCCCAGGGAAGAGGCATAGGCTGGCTGGCTTGAGGTGAAGGCATTATTGCATACAAATGGAAACCAACAGAAAGAAGGAGTTGCAATCCTTTTCATGGCTGCCATAGTCTTTAAAGCTACAAAAGTAATGAAAAACAAAGACAGATGCTACACACTAGTCAAGGAAACATTACAAATAGAGGACATTTCAACTCTAAATATTTATGCATCCAACGTTAATACCCCCAGATTTATAAAATGAACCCTACTTGATTTGAACACTGTCATATCCTACTACACCATAATTGTTGGGCCTGCAGCACCCCATCGACAGAACTGGACAGATCCTCCAAACAGAAAATGAAAAAGAAACAATGGACTTAAACACAATCCTAGATCAAAAAGACTTAACAGACATATACAGAAGATTTCACCCCGATAATACTGAGTATATGCTTTTCTCATCAGCTCATGGATCATTCTGCAAGACTGATCATAACCTAGGACACAAATCAAACCTAAACAAATTTAAAAGAATAGAAATTAAATCTTGTATCTTCACAGAACACAAGAGAATAAAAGTAGAACTCCAACAGAAATTCATATCTTCACACGAAGCCATGGAAACTAAACAACTTTCTCCTGAATGATAGCTGAGTCAAAAAGGAGACTGAGAAGGAAATCATTAAGTTTCTTGAAGAAATGATAATGAAGTCACAAGTTATCAAACCCTGTGGGATACTATAAAAGCAATCCTAACCTAAGCAGGAAATCTATTGGATTAAATGGACACATCCAGAAGACCAAAAGAGCACAAAACTGTCTAATGAATGATTTCGGGAACTAGGAAAAGGAGAGCAATCCAATTCCATACTAAGCAGTTAAATAACCAAAATTAGATCAGAACTAAATTAAATCAAGAAAAAAAAATTCATAAGATTAATAAAACACAAAGGTGGTTCTTTGAAAAGATAGATTAAAATTGGTAAAACTTGGGTCAAATTAATCAGAAACAGAAAAGTAAAATCTCTAATAACCTCAATCAAAAACAAAAAAATGGGAAATAACCACAGATACCACAGATACAAAAAGAATCATTCATAAATACTACAAAAACTCTATGCCCAGAAATTTTAAAATGTGGAGGAAATGGACCAATTTCTAGAACTACACTACCTCCCTAGACTAGGAAGAAATAGAACTCTTGAGCAGCCCAACATCAAGCACTGAAATTGCAACAAAGACAACTTCCAAAAGAAAAAAACAAAAAGTCCTAGGACTGATGTTTTCACACCAAAATTCATTCTATCAATCCTTCAAAGAAGAGCTTGTACCTATATTGCAGAACCCATTCCAAAACATCGAGAAGGAAGGAACTCAACTCCATTGACAAAGGAAAGACTGTCCTTATTACCAAAGCCAGGAAAGCACTCACAATAAAAATTCATTAATGAATACTGATGCAAAACTTAATAAAACCCAAGCAAATAGAATTCAGCTACACATCAAAAAAAATAATACAGCATGACCACATTGGCTTCATTCCAGGGATTTAAGGCTGGTTTAATTACTCAAACCTATAAACATTATTCACCACATAAACAGAGGGGAAAAACAAAGATTATATGATCCTCTCAATAAATGCAGAAAAAGGATTTTACAAAATTCAGCATTCTTTTCTGATAAAAACACTTAAGAAAATGGGCATAGATGGGACATTTCTTAAACTGATAAAAGCCATCTGTGACAAATCCATAGCTAATATCATACTCAATGCAGAAAAACTGAAAACATTTTCACTTATAACTAGAACTGACAAGAATGTTCACTATGGCCACTACTATTCTACATAGTGATGGAAGTCCTAGCCAATGACATCACACAAGAGAAGGACATCAAAGGTCTTCACTAGGGATGAGAAGGTCAAACTTTCACTCTTTGCTGATGTTATTATCGGATACTTAGAAAATACCAAAAACTCGATCACAAGACTCCTGGAAGTGATTGAGTAATACAGTAATGTCTCAGGATATGAAATCAATGTTCACGAAACAGTAGCCTTCATATATACCAACAATAGTCAAGCCGAGCACCAAATCAAAGACACAATACCCTTTACGGTAGCTTCAAAGAAAATGAAATACATTGGGATATACTTAACAAAGGATATAAAGGATCTCTACCATGTCAACTACAAAACCCTAAGGAAATAGCAAGAAATGTTAACAAATGGAAGAACATACTGTGCTCATGGCTGGGAAGAATCAACATTGTTACAATGTCTATACTATCCAAAGAGATATACAAATTTATTGCAATCCCCATTAAAATACCAATGTCATTCATACTTTGAAGAATTTGAAAAAACAGATCTTTGTTTCATCTGGAATCAGAGGGGGGAAAAAAACCTGAATAAGCAATGCAGTTCTACAAAATAAAAACACAAATGTGGAGGCATTATGTTACCAGACTTTAGACTATAACTCTATAGTGATCAAAACAACATGATACTGGCATTAAAATAGAGCCATAGATCTAAGAAACAGCAGAGAGAACCTTGAGATGAAACCAGCTTCATACCACCATCTGATCGTTGATAAACTAAACAAAAGCATACACTGAGAAAATAATCCCTATTTAATAAATGATTCTGAGAGAACTTTTTTTTTTTTACAGACAGAATCTCACTTTACCACCCTTGGTAGAGTGCTCTAGCATCACAGCTCACAGCAACCTCCAACTCCTGGGCTTAGACAATTCTCTTGCCTCAGCCTCCTGAGTAGCTGGGACTACAGGCACCTGCCACAATGCCCAGCTATTTTTTGGTTGCAGTTGGGCCGGGGCCAGGTTTGAATCCGCCACCCTTGGTATATGGGGCCAGCGCCCTACCCACTGAGCCACAGGCACCACCTGCTCTGGGAGAACTTCATAGTCATATGTAAAATGCTGAAACTGGACTGACTCCTCTCACTACTTACAAAAATTGACTCACACTGGATAAAAATTTAAATCTAAAACCCAAAATGATAAATACTCTGGAAGAAAGTATGAGAAAAGGCCTAGGAAAGGATTTTGTGAAGAAGACCCCACTGATAGATCCAGCAACAGCAAAAATAAATAAATGAGACCTGATCAAGTTTAAAAGCTTCTGCACAGCTAAGGACATAATCAACAAAGCAAACAGACAACCTTCAGAATGGGAAAAGATAGTCACATGTTACAAATCTAACAAAGGGCTAATTACCAGAATCTACAAAGAACTCAAGCAAATCAACAAGAAAAGAACAAAGAACCCCTTTAATCACGGGTCAAGAGACACAAACAGAATCATTTCTGAAGAGGATATACGAATGGCAAACAAACAGATGAAAAAATGCTCATCATCTCTTATCATCAGAAAATGCAAATAAAACACTTTGAGATACCCTTGAGCTTTGTGGGTGGACATGTAATTTGGACCTTATCAATCAGCAAATCCATCTCCTTGACCATGGTGATTGGTTCAGGAGTGGTTATGTGACTCAATTTGGTCCAGTGATACTCAACCCTAAGTGTTAATAAACTATAGAGGAAGAGAAGCCCTCTTTATTGAGGTGCTTTAGCTTTGTAGAATAAGAAGTTCAAACAGGGCCTACCACATTGACTGAACCATTTAAAGAACGAAGCCAACACAGAGGAAAGCAGAGCCAAAATATAGAGAGACTTGAATCCTGATAATAACATTTGTGCCCCTGGATCCAACCATGCCTGAAGCTACTCTATCCCCTGGACTTTACAGTTATGTGAACCAATAAATACTCTTTTTTGCTTAAAAAAAAAAAACACACACACACACACTTAGAGATATCACCTAACCCCAGTGAGAATAGCCCACAGCACAAGATCCCGAAGTTGCTGATGCTGGCATGAGTGCAGACAGAGGGGAACACTTATGCACTGTTGCTGGGACTGCCAACTAATGCAGCCTCTTTGGAAAGAAGTATGTAGAGTCCTCAAAGAACTAAAAGTAGACCTTCAATTTGATCCCATAATCCCATTACTAAGTATCTACCCAGAAGGAAAAAAAATCATTTTACCATAAGGACATTTGCAATCAAATGTTTATAGCAGCTCAATTCACAATCACTAAGACACAGAAGGGCCCATAAACCCGGGAAGGGATTAACCCTTTCTAATCCAATTTTTCGGCCACCCACATACTCCCCAGCTCTTAATTATTTTTGGCATTAAAGAGGTTTGTGGATTACTTGTAATTATCCTACAGTTTTAAAAGAGAAAAACAGAAATATGAACTCACCTGATGATTTTATTATCTATTTTAGGTTACATAAAATAAGCAGGTCTTTTTGTTTGTTTGTTTGTTTGTTTGTTTTGTAGAGACAGAGCTTCACTTTATCGCCCTGGGTAGAGTGCCGTGGCTTCACAGCTCACAACAACCTCCAACTTCTGGGCTCAGGCGATTCTCTTGCCTCAGCCTACCAAGTAGCTGGGACTACAGGAGCCTATCACAACGCCCAGCTATTTTTCTGTTTTGCAGTTCTGCTGAGGCTGGGTTGGAACCCGCCACCTTCGGTAGGTGCCGGTGCCCTACTCAATGAGCCACAGGCACTGCCCTGGTTTTGTTTATTTTTGTTTATAATTTTTGGAGTGTAGTACTTCTTGAAGTCACCTCCAGGATGAAGTCCAGGCTTCTTCTTGCATGTCTCATAGTAGAAAATGGTTTCTCTCCTTTCACCTTTCTCATTTCTACTGTTGCAAACATGCAATTGTTTCTTGATTTTTATTGTTCATTTTGCATTATAAAATGCATCCTCCTGGCTCAATGCCCATAGCACAGTGGTGATGGCGCCAGCCACATACACTGACACTGTCGGGTCGAAGCCATATACACTGAGACTGACAGGTTTGAACCTGGTCTGGGCCAGCTAAACAATGACAACTACAACAAAAAAATAGCTGGGTGTTGTGGCAGACGCCTGTAGTCCCAGCTACCTGGGAGGCTGAGGCAAGAGAATCCCTTGAGCCCAGGAATTGGAGGTTGCTGTGAGCTGTGACACCACAGCACTCTACTGACGTCCATACAGTGAGACTCTGTCTCAGATTTAAAAAAAAAAAAAAAAAGCATCTTCCTGTTTAGCCTTTCTTATGTCAGAAGATGATGGTCTTTTCCTCTTTCTTGAATTTCTATTCCACCTTGCACACAAGCTAAGGGATGAGATTTCTCATGTAAGAAATGTATGTCTGCACTTTTTCTCCATTCTCCTTCTTATCTAACAAGTAAAGGATGTGTGTGTTCACAACTTCAACTTCCATCAGCCAGAAGAATACTTTTTCCACCATTTCTAAGACCTTTTAAATCCTTAACATCCATAGTAGTGATCTTCACTGTTCACTCCTCCCATAAACTGTGTGTTCTAAAATAATTGTCGGTTTTTCAAATTGACCAGGCTGTTTCTTCCTATAACAGGTGATCAACTGTGTTTAAAGGTCAAAGAATGTACTTAGCTTTGTCATGGAATAAGAGGTACCAAAAAAAATCATGTTGGATGACTTCTGACATCCAAGTGGAACAGGAAAATCATGTCACACAAAGTCCATCATAGTATTGGAAAGGGTTAAACTGTGGCTGATGTATATCATAAAATACTTTTCAGCTGTAAAAAAAAAAAAAAAAGATGGAAACTTTGCATCTTTTGTATTTACCTGGAAAGATTTGGAGAACATTCTCCTAAGTAACATATCTTAAAATGGAAACGTGGCTCGGCGCCTGTGGCTCAACGGGCTAAGGTGCCAGCCACATACACCTGAGCTGGCGGGTTCCAATCCAGCCCGGGCCTGCCAAACAACAATGACGGCTGCAACCAAAAAATGGCTGGGCGTTGTGGCGGCCGCCTGTAGTCCCAGCTACTTAGGAGGCGGAGGCAAGAGACTCGCTTGAGCCCAGGAATTGGAGGTTGCAGTGAGCTGTGATGCCACAGCACTCTATCCAGGGTGATGGCTTGAGGCTCTGTCTCAAAAAAAAAATGGAAAACGTAAGCCTCCCATGTACTCAAAACTAAGTTGAAATTAGTAAATTAATAACTGTAGCCCCACATGAGAGAAAAACACAATTACATTTAAGAAGTGGATAGAGGGGTTCAATTTTCACCTAACAGGTACTGTGTATGGGTATATAGTACACTTCCTGACTGAACTACGATTTGGACTTTACCTTACAAATGCAAACAATGTAACCTAATGATATGCACCTCATATTAATCTGAAATTTCATAAAAGTTAAACTTTAAAAAAGAGATTTATAAGAAGCAGTAAAAAATATGTTAAAGTGATTTTCTTTGACCATTGTCAACATATCTGCTATAGCTACTGATGGTGCCCTGGCAGTGGTAGACAAAATAGAGGGGCTTGTAAAATTAGTAGATGATATAATTGCCACCCCAAATTCACATTTGATGAAGTATCATTTTATGGTACATCAAGAAAATGTATGTGCAAAAGCTTTGAAAATTGATAATGCCATGCAAACTGTCACCAAGACTGTGAATTTCATAAGGGAAAAAGGACTGAATCATCCCAATTCCAGGAATTCCTTATGTATTGATGCTGACTTTGGTGACTCCGTTGGAGTCCCTTCATGCTCAGGACTGGTTGGTCTCGGCCCTGGCTTATCTAAGTTGCTCAGGAACAATTGCTCTTAGGGGCCTGAGGGCTATTTACCTTAGCTGAAGGGAGAGAAAGATAGTCTTTGAGAGAGTAAAGAAATCTTCTCAGAAAAATAGATCCTATCTTTAGCAGAGCTTAGTGATCTTCAGCAGAAAGACGCTGTGCTGGTGTTCCGCAGGCGAGAGGAGCAACAGAGCCAGAGTAAGCAGTCCCTGATACAATGCGCCCACTCCCAACTGCCTTCTCCTCCAGCCTAATATAAGGCTGATCTCATGCCGCTCAACAACACAGGTGTAAATACTGCCAATTCACCAATGCTCTCATCTTGCCAGCTCTGTCATGCTTGTTGGGATAGTCAAATCCCTCTCCATGCCCTTTTCACCCCAAGGTGTGCCTTTATTGAGCTACAGGTGTTACTTATAACTCTCACTACTAGCCATAGGCTGCTATAGACACCATTTACTTTTAGGAAGTAAAGATGGCTAAGTCGAAGCCAAATGTTAAAAAGATTTTGTAATTTGTGACATATTATCAAGTCATTTATGGTATCCAAAACCAAATTTGTGCCAGAACTTGACAATGAAAACTGGCTTACAGATGTAGCATTTTTAGATTTAACCAGTCATATAAATGAGTTAAGCATGTATCTTCAAGGTGAAAACAAAGTTTTAGCAATACAGTGTTTCAAACCGTAACAGCATTCCAAATGAAGCTGAAATTGTGGCAAATTCAAATTAAGGCAAGCAATTTTACATATTTTGACACATTGGCTAATATAGCCCTGCACACAGAGAAAAATAAGCAACTTTGCTTTTCAATGTGATATAAGAACTTGAAAATTGATTTCAAGATTTCTGGGAAAATAACCAATATTTTGATGCATTTGTGACTCTACTTTCAGTTGACAGAAATATGTTAGCTGCCAATTTTCAAATGGAATACATAAGGCTACAATCTGACATTCAACATTTTACAGAAAATTGTGATGTCTCTCTACTGGACTTTTTTTTTTTTTTAAGGTTTTTATTTTTTCTTTTTATTTTTTTTGACACAGAGCCTCAAGCTGTCATCCTGGATAGAGTGCTGTGGCATCACAGCTCACAGCAACCTCCAATTCCTGGGCTCAAGCGAGTCTCCTGCCTCCGCCTAACAAGTAGCTGGGACTACAGGC
>CAUYRH010024486.1:0-34175 GCA_963574655.1 Perodicticus potto | reverse complement strand
CTGTGACATCACAGCTCACAGCAACCTCCAATTCCTGGGCTTAAGCGAGTCTCCTGCCTCCACCTCCCAAGTAGCTGGGACTACAGGTGCCCACCACAACGCCCGGCCATTTTTTGGTTGCAGCCATCATTGTTGTTTGGCAGGCCCGGGCTGGATTCGAACCCACCAGCTCAGCTGTACATGGCTGGTGCCTTAGCCCGTTGAGCCACAGGCACCGAGCCGATTTTTCCATTTTCTAAGGACTTCTTTAGAGTGTATCTCATATTACTTAGTTCAGACTCAATGCTCTCAAGTCCTTCAAGTCCATTCTCGGCAAGTCTATATTAAATACTACTGTATACTGTATCAGTGTCCAGAGAAACAGAACCAGTAAGGTTTGTGTATGTACTCTCACACACACACACATAGACAGAAGATTTAGTTTAAGAAATTGACTTACATAATACGAGAGTTAAGTTTAAAATCTCCTGGGTTTATTGGCAGAGTGGAAAAGTTTACTCTTCTGATCAAAAACCATATAGAGGCTTGATAACCAGGATCTAAAAATAACTCAAATTAGTCAACAATCCCTTATATCAATGGGCAAGAGAGATGAATAGAACCTTCTGAAAAGAAGACAGATGAATGGCTAACAAATATATGAAAAAAATGCTCATTGTCCCTAATGATTAGAGAAATGCAAATCAAAACTACCCTGAGATATCATCTAACCCCAGCGAGAATGGCGCACATCACAAAATCTCAAAACTGCAGATGCTGGCATGGATGTGGAGGGGAGGGAACACTTTTACGTTATAGGTGAGACTGCAAACTAATACAACCTTTTTGGAAGGAAGTATGGAGAACCCTCAAAGAACTCAATCTAGACCTCCCATTTGATCATGCATTCCCATCTACCCAGAAGAAAAAAAATCCTTTTTCCATAAGGACACCTGCACAAGACTGCTTATTATTATAGCTCAATTTATAATCGCCAAAATGTGGAAACAGCCTAAATGCCCACCAACCCAGGAATGGATTAACAAGCTGTGGTCTATGTATATCATGGAATACTTATTCAGCCATCAAAAAAGATGGAGACTTTACATCCTTTGTATTAACCTAGATGGAAGTAGAACACATTATTCTTAGTAAAGCATCACAAGAATGGAGAAGCATGAATCCTATGTACTCAATTCTAATAGCCTAGTACATGCTGGGGAGTGGGGTAAGGGAAGAGGAGAGAGAGGGAAGGAGGGAGAGGCCTGGGGAGGTCACAGTGTGTGACATACCTTTTGGAGGTGGGACACAATTATAAGAGAGACTTTACCTAACAAATGCAATCAATATAACCTAGTTCAAAAAACTAAAAAAAAAAAAAACAAACAAGAAAAGAAAAAGAAAAACATAGGTTACTCACCCTATAAAATACTATATCACATTACCCCTCCCATTTTAAGAAATTTATCAGGGACCCTGAGAGAACTGGAAGAAATGAAATTTACTAACTTATTAACCAACTAATGTCACTGAGAAAAATAATGAAAAAAAGATTTCTGAATGGGTGAATGATAGATTTCCTGTTAGTTTATCACCCCCAGTCCATCCCTATTCTCCAGGTAACCAGGTATGGATTAAAAAGTAGAGCCTGATCCCGCTGAAACCATGCTGAAAAGGCTCCTAGTTGATGACCCTGTCCACACCAATAGCAATGAAGGTGAATAGCATCCCTGCCTGGATACATCCCTCACATGTCAAACCAGCCAGGTATGGGGAGTGGATGATTCAACAATATCCAGAACATCCCCTCCCTTCCCATCTTACCCTGAAAAAATAGACTACAGCCCTGTCCCAGTCACAAACCAAGAGCTGACTGGTCTACGCAATGTAGAAGCTTGAGGATGAGCTGCAGTGGTGTGGGACTGATTACTGATTCTTTGCTTTGGACTTTTTCACCTTCCTTCTTTAATTGTAGGTGTAAGACATGATGAAGGTTATGAAAAATGTATCCAAATGGTAACCCAAACTAGACAAACTGTCAAAATTGTGTTATTGGTTTACTCTTATTATGAATGTACAGGTAAGCCTGAAAGTACTTGCATATATAATAGCACCCAATATCATATATGTGTGCCCTCCACTGGGCCACCTGTTTGCTACATTCCTTCTGAACCCCTAGAGCAAACTGAATTTGCTATGTGGTACACTGATATCCCTAGAAAGTTATAATAGAAGGAATACCTAAACAAATGAAAAAATCATTAATAACAATTTTGTAATATATACAGACATATGTCTTTTTATATTTTCAATTACAATTAGAAGTTTTCCATGTAGAAATACTCTATATTTCTGAAGAATTATTTCCATATATATCATATTTTGTGTTGTCATGTTAACTTTAATTCTCTAATTGGTAATAGCATACGATAGATATTTGTATATTGAACTTAAAAAATAATAAAATAATAGTAAACATTAAAAAAATTAAAATATTTTTTTTTTTTTGAGACAGAGCCTCAAGCTGTCACCCTGGACAGAGTGCCGTGGCATCACAGCTCACAGCAACCTCCAATTCCTGGGCTCAAGAGAGTCTCCTGCCTCTGCCTCCCAAGTAGCTGGGACTACAGGCGCCTGCCACAATGCCCGGCCATTTTTTGGTTGCAGCTGTTGTTGTTGTTTGGTGGGCCGGGGCTGGATTCGAACCCGCCAGCTCAGGTGTACATGGCTGGCACCTTAGCCCGTTGAGCCACAGGCGCCGAGCCAAAAAAATTAAAATATTTAATTAAAAAACCGTATGGGGGTAGAATTCCCTCTTCATTCAAAGTCAGCAATTAATTGGAGGAGACTCAGTTACATTAGATCAGGTAATCTGCTTTACTCAAAGTCTACTGATTTAAATGTTAATCCCATACAAAAAACACTGTCACAGAAACATCTAGAATAGTGTTTGACCAAATTTCGCAGTACTGTGTTCTAGCCAAGAGGACACATAAAGTTAACCATTACAGCTACTTACCCCTGAGCTGCTGCTTTTACTTAGATGCACATCCGTGAGTGCAGAGGATAATGTTGGAACTCAACACACCAGAATCTTTATAACTAGAGAGAACGTGTCACCTGGGGCCATGTGGAGAAACTTAATTTTTCATGATACCATTCCATGTTATTCAATTTTTTTCAGAGTACAATGTTATTACTGATTTTCAAATTAATTTTTAATCAAAAATAGCCCATGCATATAGTTAAAGTCGAATAGTAGTACAGTGTTTGTGAGAAGTACACAGATGTTTGTTCCCCCCCTCCCATCTTTTGATCCTACTCCCTGTAGGTATTCACTTTCAACTCTTTCAGCCCTGTGTGTTTGTCTTTTTAATCTCTATATTTCTTTTTTTTTTTTTTTTCTTGAGACAGAGCCTCAAGCTATCATCCCGGGTAGAGTGCTGTGGCGTCACAGCTCACAGCAACCTCCATTCCTGGGCTCAAGCAAGTCTCCTGCCTGCACCTCCCAAGCAGCTGGGACTACAGGCGCCCGCCACAACGCCCAGCCGTTTTTTGGTTGCAGCCGTCATTGTTGTTTGGTGGACCTGGGCTGGATTTGAACCCGCCAGCTCAGGTGTACATGTCTGGCGCCTTAGCCACTTGAGCCACAGGCGCCGAGCCTAATCTCTATATTTCTAATTACACATTTATATTACTATATCTTGGATTTCCAGTTAGAGATATCTATTGCAGTGACATTCTATCATGGAAGATGGAGTTTACTTCCCCCATACACTTGCCCACTTTCCTTTACTACATTCTCCTCAAATCATGTCACATTTGGATCAAATACATATTCAGTGTTACATTATTAGGTCAGCATAAACGTCATTCACTCAATATAGTGTACTATAATTATATTTCCTTTCTTGTACAATTCCCCACCTCCTAAAAATTGTCTAATTTTATTTCGTACGTGGTCCTCTCTGTTCTTATTGTTAACTTATTTCTAAACTACATCTATAAGAGATCTAAAACTCCTTTCAAGAGTTAAACACATACCAAAGTCCCTCAAAGTCAGCATTCCTTGACTCTCTCTCCTCTAGTTCTAGTCTAAATTGCACACTAGTTATTACTTAATAATGTCTTCCCTGTTCATTTTATCTGCCTTAACTCTTTATGGAACTTTTATTAATGGATGCTAGAACTCCTAAGATGGTTATCTTATATTTCAATTTTTTCCTTCCTATTTTCATGCTTTTCAGTTTTATTTTGTTTTACTTTTCTGAGAGACTTCCTCAACATTACCCCCTAACCCATTATTGAATCTTTTGTTTCTGTTATATTTTTAGTTCTAAAAGCTCTTTTTCATTCTCTTGCTCTTACTTCATCAGTTTAATATTCCCTCTCTTTTAACTTTTCCTCATCTTACTGTATGGCCCTGATTCTTTCAATGTTTTTATTTTTCCACTTGTTTGCTTTGGTTTCTCTCTTTCACATGAGAAGTTTATACTTAAATGCCAGCTGATTGCTGGCTGTTTATTCATATTTCAGAGTCAGTCCCTGAAGAGCTATTATTCTGTGTGCATGGTTGTGCTTCTGAACTGTGTGGCTTTCATGCTAAGATAATAAGGACTTTTCATGGCCACTATATTTATGGCTTTTCTTTTAAGCTTAGTTTAGTAACCAGAGGATTCTTCCAGTTTGTACCCTGGAAATAGATTCTTGTTGCCAACATCTGAGAGCAAAGTAGAACACAGGGAGAAGAGTTGCTTAAACATTACTATCAGTGTTGATATGCGGATTCTTATTTAATACCCCCCGTTTTCTTAACTTGCCTCACTCTTTCTTCAGCTATGTCTGTTGTCTCTGAGGCTTCTAGTTCTGGAGCCTTTCCAAAGGCAAAAACATAGGTAAATACAATAAAATTTACTTCTCCTTTTAAGTTTTCCAAATTATATTTGACAGTTTATGCAATGATCATAACACAGCCTGACATTGTTCTAAGTGTATGTGAAGGAAATATTTAAGACAACTATATTATAAACAGAGGAAGGTAAAGTGTTATAAAGGATGGTAAGGTTTCTACAACTCATTTGAAATCATAAAAGGCCAACACCACTTGCCTGTGATAAGCTCTGCAGATATAACACGATACCTAAAGCAACTGTTAAAATGGAATACAAAGAGATAGCTAAAAAAATACTATAGATAAATCAAAATACAATTCTAAAAAATATTCAAGTGATGTTCACAGGAAATCAGGGAAAGGAAAAGAGACAGGAAAAACAGAACAAACAATACAGAAAACGAAATGGCAGACTTACGCCTTGACGTATTAATAATTACACTAAATGTTCTAAGTACACCAATTAAAGGACAAAGATTAACAGGGTGAATTGAAAAAAAGACCTATTTACTGCCTGCAATAAATTTACTTAAAATGCATTAATAGATGCAGAATGAAAGAAAAGGAATGGAAATACACATGCACACACACACAAGGTCTGACAATTAAGTTTCTGAATTCATCCTAGAAAAAGTGCTACATACCTTGCTACTGAATATCACTATGGTTATCTTCAAAGCCCTCCCCTTGGGAAGCTGTACACCAATGCCAGTGCCTTGTCCACCATTCGTAGCAAGTTTAGAATTCTTTTTCTGGAATTACTGTAAGAGCTATTGTCATAGGAGGTCTGACAGTTAAGTTCATGAACTTAGCGCCATGCATTTTTACGCTGGCAGCACTGAACAAACAACTTGGTAAAGCTTCATAACCTTGGTATATCAGTGTCTCATAGCAGTGGTTTTGTCGACACATGGTGGTATCTTGCTGAGTGGCATTCATTACTGTTGCATGTTTTTCAGTGCTGTACAATGACAGTTTTGTTCTTGCAATTACACTCCTTGGTATTTACCCAAAGAGTTGAAAACATACCCACACAAAACTCACACATGAACGTTTACATCCAATTTATTCATAATTGCCAACACTTGGAAGCAACTAAGATGTCCTCCAGTAGGTAATTGCATGAGTAAACTGTGGTACACGTGGACATGGAATATTATTCAACACTCAAAAAGAGCTATTAAACGACGAAAAGACATGGAAAAAACTTTAATATATGTTACTAAGTGAAATAATCCAAACTGAAAAAGCTACATAATGTATAATTCCATTTATAGGACGTTCTAGAAAAGGCAAAACTTTATGCAACTGCTATATGACCCAGCAATTGAACTTCTGAGAATTTATTCCTGAGAAATGAAGAATTGTGTTCATTCAGAAAAGTGTTCACAAATGATTAAAGCCACTTTATTAGTAATAGTAAAAAACTAGAACCAATCTAGATATGAGTGAATGATTAGACAAACTGTGGCCCATTCGTATGGTAGAATAAAAAAGGAATGAACATTTGGTACAAGCAACAACCAGGAGGAGTCTCCAGAAAATTATACTGAATGAAAAGAGGCAATCCCAAAGATTCCATACTATGTAATTTCATTTGTATAACATTCTTGAAATGGTAGAATTATAAAATTGGAGAAGAGACTAGAGATTCCTGAGGGTTAAGGAGTAAGTGGGGAGAAAACTGGGGAAGGCTGTAAGAGGACAACCTGAGTGATGCTCATGGTGATGCAAATCTGTATCTGGACTGTATGCCAGTAACCTGGTTGAGATGCTGCACTATTACTTTGCAAGATGTCATTATTAGGAAAAACTGGGTAAAGGGTCTCTCTCTATTACTTCTTACAACTTCATGTTAATGCATAATAAAATTAAATAATTAATTCAACAATGTTTAAATTATGTTGAAGATAGTATGTAAACTTAATGCTGAAATAAGTCTGTTTAATGCTTTTTTTAAATTTCAGATTAATGTGAGGGTATAAACAATTAGGTTACAATGTTTGCATTTGTTAGGAAGAGTCCCTGTTGTAGCTGTGGCCCATACCCAGAAGGTGCTGGTATGGTGTTTTCAAGTGTCAGTGCTAATGCTAGTGAGCACTGGTGCAGTTTTATCCAAAAACTATGAGGCTAGACCAACCTCATCATGGGAATATCTCACTTTGTTATCATCCTTCAAACTCTATATACAGACACATGTACCCCCTGTGAAATGCCTTCTTTAAGCTTTTTAATTTTCTTTTTTTCTTTTTATTAAGTCATTTGTACATAGATCGTATATACATTTATGCCATTATGTGTTTCGATGTGTTGATTATTTGTACAAATTGGAGTGCTTACATGCTACTAATTGACATAGTCTTCACCTCATTTACCCAATTACAGCATTAAGCAATTTGTGTTCTACACCTGATAGATCCAACTTGTACTTGCATTATGCTCCATAGGTGTGGTCCCCCTATTAACCCTCCCTCTATCAACCCACTCCCCTCCCTAACCCTAACTATAGCTTTTTAATTTTCTTTACCTTTCTCTGTTCTGCTGTAAGTTTCAGGCAGCATTGGCCTCTTCATGCGCTTTCTGTTCTTTTGCCATCTGAGCTTTGACATGGACTTCTACTTTCAGGGGATCTTGAACAGCTTCTGTGCCTAATACTCGCATCAGATTAGAAATTCCCACTCTGGGTTCTGGAGGAGGCATCAGGCCCAGCCTGACTTTCTCTTGTAGTTCTTTCTGTGCCTCTCTCCTTGTCTACCTCCAAAGTTTTTTTCTGTTCCTTCTTGGTAAGATATACCCCCAGAGTAAATGGTGTGTCATTGTCAGGAGGATTAAGCTGGGCTGGATGTTCAATCAGATTTGTGATCCCAAAATAATCTTCTCTCTTGGGATTTTCCTCTGTAAGGTCAAAGCCATTGGGGATGATGTAAGAGTCCCACCACTCAACTTCAGGGATATCTCCTTCCTTTAAGTCCTTTTTAGGAGCAATGAGGGCGAGCCTAGTTGAAGTACAGATGACTGTTTTTCGAACTGCCTGTGAGATCTCTGCTTCTCCAGTTGAGCCTTGGTCCATAATCGCTGAACAATCTTCTCAAATTTCCCTTTGTCCTGGAATTTAAAAGTTCATCTCTGGCATTGGGAAGGGGCAATTGAAACTCAGGTGTCAAAAAATGTATTGGATGGCTTTTCTTTTAGCTGTTTCTTTAATTGTTCCCATTTCACAGCACGAACATTGGCCTTAAGGGTAGGCATGTGATGTGTCAGCTCAATCTCCTTGCCTGTTGCATCTACAATGTGACCCTGTTCATCTAGGATCAGTGGTGTAGATTTAGTTTGATCTTTTAACTCCATCTTCAGGGGAGCAAGGCCCATACATGGAGATTAGCCAGGTCTACCAGGTTGGCATTGCCAGTGAGTCCTGGCTTCAGTGCCAGCAGGGCTTGGATTCGAGCTTGTTCAGCTGCTTTCTTTGCTTTCTCAATGGCATCCTTTATGAAAGTGGCAGCCTGGGAGGGCTGAATAGTGTTGCCAGTTGGAAGTCGCTCTGGTTGGGAGGAAGAAGGAGTCTTTGGCTGAGGTGTAGGGCGGCTAATGAAGCTCAGTTGTTTTTTTCTCTCCTCAATTTATCGTGTTGCTGCTTCCATCATCTGTTTGATCTGGAGCTTAGTCAGCATGCCTGGGCTCTTTGATGGAGGACCAGGGATCACCTCTGGCTCTTCTTCGGCCTCCTCAAAACAGGGTATTTGTCGCTTCTTTACTCCCAAAGATTCTTTGGAAATCTCGGAGTCATCACCAAACACCTCCTTTAGTTCTTGTTTTCTGCTCCTGTCACTGCTAGACTTGGAATGCCTAGAGCTTCGGCCCTCCTCCACAGCCTCAAATAGTTTGTCCACAAATCGGAGAGTGAAATCATCCAGAAAAGGTTTCAGATGGTCGGATGCCTTCTTCTTGTCCATGTCCTTCCTCACACAGTGGCTCTGAGAGACCCAGTACTCTCTCCACTGTCTTCTCTATCCAAGGTTTCAGCTCATCCAGCTCCCTCTTAGTGCCATTTTTCAGAAGGAAAACAATAGCTCAAGTGGGATTCAATACTCACAAACTTCAGTTCCTGAGACTGTGCATTCCTTTTTAAATGAAAAGTCAAGTCCAGGAGTACTGTAGTCGCTGCTCTTCCCTACTAGCCAGTACCGAGTCTGCGCACTGCTCGGGGGGGGGTGGGGGTGGGGGTGGTCTACAACTGTTACTTACCTTGCCTGGGTCATACTGAGGGGTGTCCAGCACTGTTCCGTCTGGATGCAGCTGCGTCAACTATGACACCCGTCTCTCTTGCACAGCAATTATTACCAAAATACTTCTGAAGGACAAAGTATTTTCCAGGTAATCGAATAAAACTTGATATACAAAAATCCCTTCTAATTCTTTGGTAGTCTTTCAAAATGTAGCACAACTTCCCATCTTCCCGCTGGTCTCCAATTCCACTTTGGTCCTGTCTTCCTCTTTCAGCGGCCACTTCAGCGCGGAGCCGAGTTCTGGTGCAAAGATCCAATCCACGGAGAGCAGAGCGTGCCATGAAGCGTCCTGCAGCGGCCGGCCCGCTCCGCCTGGGTCCCCAGGAACGGCAGGACGGCTGCTGCAGTGGCCGCCTTTATAGGGCCGTGAGAGGGTGGAGACTCTGGTGAGAGCTCCGAATCTTGCGGGAACAGCTGCACCGCCTCTTCCCCTTCTCTTGACGAGGTTTCCAGCGTGTTCATTCATTCTGGGGGCTTCACAAGACAGCTTGGCATGAACATTACCAGACTTAAGGACAGAGGCCTGCAAGGGCCTGGCTGAAGCCAGACAGGAACCCTAGGAGAAAGGTCCTTAAGGGCCTGGCTGGGCTCTGAAAGGGCTTGAGAAGCTATCCTAAGATTGACTAAGGCAGCATGTGCAGCTGACTCTTTGAGCAAGAACAACTAGGGGGTTGAGATAAGAGGATCCCTTTGATGTTCTTATACTCGTTGGCCAGCCTCATTATGTCAGTCTCCCCAGGTCTCATGAGTTGAATTTCTCCCTCTCCGAACTTATTTTCCACCTTCCTCTTCTCTAGGACTTCTCAGAGATGTTCATTTTGTGAGGCTCCTGTAATAGTGAAAAATAAAGAACTACTATATCAGGAGTACAAAAATAATAGTATATGTAAAGTGTGTCTGTTTGACTTTGTTCTCCTGCAGTCCCATCTGCCTGTCTGTGGCGGTGGGTGCGGTCTCCCTGGGAAGACCATGACTAGAGTCTAAGAAGCACAATCCTTTGTGGAAGTCGAGTCTGGTCCTGATGCCATTCGTCCTCCACTAAAGACAGCCCTTTATGCCTTCCCTGCTTCTTTTCATCGCTTAATAGCACTCAACTTTGCTGTCTTCAGAACTTAGTACTATCTCCCAGGTACTTTTCTCTGTTTTAAGCAGTTCAGCCCAAAGCGGAATAAACATCCCCACTCTCCTGGTGAGAATATCCCTCGGCCCAGGTCTGCAGAGCTTGCCAAAGTATGAAACAATGGTTTCAATATTTTATCACTTCAATTTCATGTCTTTTACAAAAAATTTCTCCCCCTAGGGCTATTGCATTTCTTTTTATAGAGAAAAAGCAAAGCTTCCATTTTTGTCATGTTTACAGTAAATTTGCTTTCACATTAAATTTGACGAGTGTTTCTTCAAATGGAAAATGTCAGAGGTTGTTTTATTGATTCAAAAAAGCCACAAGTAACCGTTTTTAAAAATCATGTACTACTTTTTAGAGTTAAAATTTGTTTATTTAGTTTTGAATAGGTAGTACATTCATATGCTTCAAATTATAAAATATTTCCTTTCCACCTAGGTTTCCAACTCAACTGGTTCCCCTCTGTTGAGGTAATTTTTCCAACTTCCTGTTTGTCCTTCTAGAGATATTGTACACATATAAAAGAAAATGTTTTTATTCAAATGGCCAAATACAAAACACATTACTCTGCATCTTCTCTTTTCCACCCACTTTGCCAAATATCTTACAGATTGTTCCATAGCATGATATAAGGATTTACAATAGTGGATGTAATCTATTATGTATACTACTGATAAATGTACCATAATTTATATAAACAGATTTACTGATCAACATCGAGGCTATTACAAATAATGTTTTAATCTTGTACTTACATCATCTCACACACAGGCAATTACACCTGTGGGTTCTAAGGTGTAAGAGACATCCCTAGAAATTTGACTGCATTTTTTTAGACAGGCAGTTGTTATGCCAACTATACAATTTTCACATACTTGATAAATGCACAAAGCAAAATGGTTTTAAATAACGTTTTAGTTTTAATTGTCTATGAATTTTATGAGGAAGATCTTAAGACCCAGAAATTATCATACTTGTACTTGTTTTGCTTTTGTTTTTTAGTTTGTTTTTACTTCCTACTCTTCCTTTCTTCACATTTTCACTCTCTTCTATTTTTCTTTCTCAGTTTTCCTTTCTTTCTTCCTCCCTCCTTTTCTTCCCTCTTCCTTCTATTTTGTTTCTGTTAAGTGATCAGATTGAGAGCTACGTAACCACTAGGTGGTGGTACAAGAACATAGGGAGAAGTATTGTAAACATGCTAGGAATTAGTTTTGATTTCCTGCTTAGTTTTTAAATTGCTATACACTTGGGCCCTTAAATACCTCCTAAGGGATGCCATTGTGATTGCTGTTTAGTAGTTGAGCCAACATAAAATTGATGTTGAGTTTTACAACAGCTGTTATAGACCACTTTATGTTGATGTTGAGGCTTTTTAAAAATGCTCATTGCTTAGAAATGTTAACTCTTCGGTAGGAATCTGTTAAGTTTTCTGAGTGATTTGAAGGGCTAGTTTATAGTTCTGAATGATTTACAGATCTTACAATGTTGCAGCTGAGACTACTTAGAATTTATAATCCTGCTTTATTTAGCTGACTGAATTTCAGTAAAGAAACAAGAGCTTCCCAGGTACTTCCTATGAAAACATCAGAAGACATCTGCTTACTATGGGTTCCCCCTGTTGGATGGAGTTCAATGTTTGCACAGCCTTGCAGCAGTGATCTTTATCCAAATAGCCTAAATATATTTTTAAGTGTTTTAAAATTTAATGTAAAAGTCTTTTCTGTGTGTGAATTGCCTCATTTTGGGGTACATACTTTGCAGTCTTTTATATGTTGAGTCCGTGCTTGACATGTTTGGGCTGATTAATTCTCCTTCAATCACAAAGGAAAGGAATCTAGCATAAATATTGAAGAATCTTCACTTATTTTAGAACAGTATGATCATTTTCGTCTTTAAATGCTGTTAAAATTCTGTATAAGGTATTTAGTGCAGGAGTGTGGTTGCAGTTATCCTGTAAAACAATCTGCTCAGCCCTGGCACACACATTTTTATCCTATGTAGAATCCCCGCTGGATTTGTACAAATGGATATACAGTGGCTCTCCTGCTTTATAATAGAATGGTCAGGTCAACTGGCAAATTCACACTGCCTGAGAATTAACCTTACAAATAAGTACCTACTGACTTGCCTTGATGGGCCAGTTATTTTTAGACAAGTTCTAAGGCGTATCACTTCATTTTCATACTTAATGATAGTGCCACATAATACTTTTACAAATGTTCCCTGAGTTAGAAAATAAAGAGTGCTAACGTTTTAAATAAATTGTCCTGCAGGATTTGATGAGAATAGGGTTTTCTTCCCATTTATCACCCAGTCTCACTAATTCAAGTCTATGATTCAATAGCCAGTAGTGGTCTGTTACCTCACACCTGAACCCTTCATTTAAGGCATTTGGTGTTTAACTAAAAGGAATATGGCTTCTTTGTACCTATTCACATATTATGAAAAACAAAAAATAATCACAGACTTCAATTCAGTGGGCAAATGCTGCCTTAAAAGGAGCATCCTTTAAATGATAAAAGCATTATAACACTGTTTCAGTAAATAGAATCAAGTTCAGCTGACTCCTTGGGTTTAATACGAAAGATAGCCCATTTTGTGATCGGCAACATTTAAATCAATTGAACTATAGTGAAATCTCTCCCCTGAAATGGCTATTACACAGCTTGCAACCTTTTGTTCAAGAGATTAAGTTTGCATCTCCTCACATTATCTCCTTGTAATTGGAAAACTTTCATTTTGACAGAGAAAATGTGCCAGTATCCCTGTGAGCTTTGCCACAAGCCAATGCAGAATGCCATCTGGAGGATGCATGCCCAAGTCGTGCAACAGCTTCCTGTCGGGTTGTATCTGGAACTTTGCAACAGAACAACTAATAACATCTTAAGCTCCATTTGTCTAGCTCGCTAGTGCTATTGGCAGAGGTCATAACCAGCAGTGGTTTTGTTGATTTGCTGCATCAAATGTAATTAGGTTAAAGCACTCACTGACAGAGCCTCTGATAATGGCATAAAAGCCTCAGGCTTAAATTTACCCATTCAGTCAAATTTAAGTAGATCAACAAAGACATTCTAATTTCATCACTAGAACAATAAAACTTAATAATTTTTATTTTTATTTTTATTTTTTTTTTTTTGAGACAGAGCCTCAAGCTGTCACCCTGGATAGAGTGCAGTGGCATCACAACTCACAGCAACCTCCAATTCCTGGGCTCAAGCGAGTCTCCTGCCTCTGCCTCCCAAGTAGCTGGGACTACAGGCGCCCGCCACAACGCCCAGCCATTTTTTGGTTGCAGCCGTCATTGTTGCCTGGCGGCCCGGGCTGGATTCGAACCCGCCAGCTCAGTTGTACGTGGCTGGCGCCCCAGCCCACTGAGCCACAGGCGCCGAGCCTAAAACTTAATAATTTTTAAAGGTGCTTATTTGGGACAATAAGATTTTCCTTTTTGGGGATCTCATAATTGTTTTTTTTTCTTTTAATTCAATTTATTTATTTTTTTTACGTTTTAGGCACTGACTCCTGAGGAAGTGGTTGCTGCTTCCTTCCTTGTGCACACAAGCCATACATCCCTCTAAAACGTACCCTTGTGTAAGTATATTGTGGAGAATGATGAGAGGTTTTTGTTAGGCTGTTATCCAAATGCCTTTGAACTCCACCAGCTGCATACTCATAAGAGTAGAGGTAACATTATTACTGACCTTTTAACCCTTGCTTACTGGAAAACTCTAGTCCTGCCAGCAGACTTTTTATAAATGAGTCAGTTTCAGGCTATGAGTAAGATGGAGAAACCATTACTCGAGGTTAAATTTAGGGCAAGGCTAGGCCCAAAGCACAAGACAGACTTTAGCTATGAAGTAAGAGCCATAGAAAACCATGCAAAACATTTCTGCTTTATGCAGAGAAGAAAAAATTGAGCAGAAATAAGATTTAACAGTTTCCTGCATAAATATTGCAAAACAAGCCAGCAGGGGTCTGTGCTAGAGTGAGAGCCAGCTTGGAGGTGGTCTCAGCAGGAAGGTTGCGCCTCACTGAAATGGCTGTTCTGATTATCTGGATGAAGTTTTTAGGAACTAACAGATAAGTTAAGTAAATGATGTAATGTTCAAAATAAGAAAGACAAGTGAAATACATTTGTTATTGCTTTCTAAATTTCTTCTCATGTTCACTAATTTTCAAACATACCCCCAATACTAGAACATATTAAGAAATGTGAAATTTCCAAGGAACACCAGTCATTTCTGTGCTGTGGACTTTGTACCTCACTGTGGAAGTTGTCTTAGTTTCAGTGCTCCGGTACGTTATTTTTGATAAAAGCAATAGGCATACGTGAGAACGAGGTTAAGTAAGTGTTTATTTGAGGATTTAATATGGTACGCACTCTAGGAGTAAAGCAATTATCATGCTGTTAATTTCATATTCATGTATGGCTTATTTATTTGTTGTTTACCTCTCTGCATAATGAAAATGCCATGGAAATCTGCTTCTTTGAGCACTCTAATTTTAAGTAAAGTGAAATGTTATGTATAATTTTAAGATACTAATTTCATTCTATTTTAAACACTCTAAGCATGAGAAGTTTCTGCATTATTGCAGAACGCATCTTTAAACAGAATCAAAGTATAATCGTCTAAATAATTATGGAATAGGTAGTTAATAGATTAAAACATGAATCAGAAGCATCATAGTTATATTTTGAACTACATAGTTCCCATAGCTCATATGTGTGTGCTTATATTCTCTATCTTTCTAAGAATCAACACCTCAATTACTTTTCTGACAGATATAATGTGGTCACAAGATAATAGCTCATTGTCCCTACTGATAAATTATTTGCATCTGGCTTACTTGTAATCTGGTGGCAGAATCAGTGTTTGGTGAAGTGATTGTGAAAGCTTCAGGGGCACCACAGTTTTAATCTATTTACATGATATGATATTTTAAAAGAACCAATGATTGGCAGAATTTTAGGCTAGTTCATCTTCTAGGAATAAAAAAAATAGAAAAGAAAAATAAAGAAAGAAATCCACATCTGATATATGTGGCGTTTCCCTCTCCACACTGGGACTCACTCATTCAAGGCAAGCTGCATGCCTTGAATTCTACTTCCTGGCCCCTTCTTGCTCTTCTCTGCCTACTATGTAATATCAGAAACCAGAGTACTTTGTCACTCAAGTTCTCCTAACATTTTATTTTTTCAACAAGTATAACTGTGTGCCTACTGTGTGCATGGATAAAGCCCCTACTTGGCTGCAGCCTGGTGGAGAAGATACCACACAGATGTGAAATACTGAATAAATAATACCGCAAGGCAGCAGACATTTAAATGTTCCAAAGGCAGAAATTGTTGAGGAAATTCACTTCTAAATATTCTTAACATAGCCTGCAAAGCTTGATATGTGCCAGTTGTTCAATTTCCATTGTTATTTACAAAAGTGAAGCTTTGAATTAAGAAAAAAAATGTACCATCTGCCTACTCTGTGTAATAATGCTTGGTTTTATTCCCAAGCATATCAACCCCTGGCTTGGCATTTTAACTAACTGAAGCACTTTTCTCATTAGAGTGTGTCTGTGTCTACAAAGTGCCTTATTTCCTGGTTGCTCATTTTAATATTTCTGCCCTCTTCCTCTGCCTGTGCTGGACTCAAGGCTTTCCATCTATTTGTATGGCCTGCTTAGTCAATGACACCTTCCAATGCCCTTCTTTTTTCCAGTTACTTATTCAATCAATCTAATCAATGTTTTTATCAATTGACTATTTAGAAAATATTTATATTGCATCCCTATTTTCTGTGGACATAAAGTGCATGTACAGCTCTTTGAAGATACAAGGAAGTATAGAGCATGTTACTTGCCCTCAACTAAATTTCAGTCCAAGGAAAAGTTGCATATACAAATATTGTATTTTAAGTAAAATTTTCTAAGTACCAAGGAGAATGTAATGGATTTATTCATTCAGTCATTTATTCAACAAATATTTATTGAACATTGCGATGTGTCAAGGACTCAGGATGCACTGGAGATATAAAGATGAACCATGCATGTTGCCTGCCCTCTATGAATTTAAGGGCCAGAGATATAATGAAAGGCCAGAAGCTTGTTACTTAGTGTGTATCTGAGGTCCAGGAGCATTGGCATCAGCTTGCAGCTTATTAGAAATGCGTCCTTTTAGGCTCCATGTAGGTCTACTGAATCAGAATCTGCTTTTTATCAAAGTGCTCAAGTAATTTGGAATTAAGTTTGAAAAGCACCCAGCTAGATGGACTATGGAATTCTTTATGGAGGAGAAGAAGTAATTGGGGATCATTAAGTTTTATTAAAAGGGGAAGGAAAGTAAATTAAGACAGGTTAAAAAGACATTGGATAAAATCAATAATCTAATTCACGAGATGATGTTTTGGAAGCTAGCTGGGAATGATTCTTCAAAAAATGCTGGGGAATGACCCGTAGTTGGTTGATTATCCACAGAGAGGACCAGTGGTTGATAAAGTGTGATTGTATGAAATTCAAAGGTAGGAGAAAGGTGAATGGTCTAGACTCCAGACTGCAGACGTGGCGATGGAGGGCTCATGGTGACGTCACACCTGCAGGCAGAGCTTCCTTGCCCCGAGCATGTGGAGTGACGCAGTCATGTTCTTATAGGTGATCTTTAAATTAATCCTTATTATATTTTTTGAATCCTAAAATTATAGTGACAGCCACTGTATAGTACAAATGTATAAGATAATGTTTTTATATACACCAGTTTTTTCAAAACACATTAAGTATTGGACCTTATATATGAGAAAAAATGAGTTGCAGGATAATCTGCATCAATAGGCTTGCTTTGGAATTTATGGACAATATGACTTAGGAGGAAAAGGTTATTTGTATATTTATCTGCATGGAGTTACATCCTTATAATCAAGGGAGGTTCCACACAGGATTGTGAGAAAACAGTTTATCTGTGGTGCATTTACCTACTTCAGTCATGTTTTCTGTTCTTCCCCCCGCAGTTCTTGCAGTCCAACCCACAGGGAAATGAAGATATCGTTACAGCAGAAATCCTGAAGAACTGTGCTGAAGCACTAGTGAGCTTCTCAAATATGTCTTTTTGAATCACAGCGTGTCAAGTGGTTTCTGTCCTCCTGCGAGGTCGGCCCTCTACACAGAGACCCTTCCACTCACAGGTTTGAAAGAATTTAAGGGGCCAATTCTGTGGACCCCAATCAGCCTCTGACAATCATGGAAAACTCACATTTGCTTATTGGACTCTTAAGACTGCCTCAACAAATGATTTCACTTCTGAAAGGCTTTAAAAATGACTTCCACATCTCATGTTTTTTTGACATCTGTTAGTGTGGCATCCAGTGTGCTTTAACCACATGACTTATCTGCACACAAACCTGAGCTGACAGGGAGAAGCCTGAAGCTCTCCAGTAAATGACAGACTTAATCAGTAAGACATAGAGCCTAGAGCAGTGTCTGAGATAAAGTCTACCTTACAACGCTCAGAGACCATTGGAAAATCTTCCGTACGAGTGTTTTAAATGTATGGGCATGATGATGAGAAGTTATTCTTTTCTTTGAATAGAGTGTCTTGAAATAACTTGATGGGCAAATCCAGGATTTGATATTCTTACCGAATAATATTTCCTAAATATAGGAAGCTGAAGTAGTAAGTGGGGTAATGTAGGGATTTGGAAGAAGAGTTTGCTGGGGGAGGTAGGGATCGTAGGTGAATGTAGACTTAAAAGGTTAATTAATCTAGTAAGTTAGAATAGAATTTTTAAAACTAAATTATTTTATTGTAACTAAGAAAAAACATGTTTGGGGGAGAACATTTTCTACATAGCCACAGCAATGTCCTCTGACGCATTAGTAACTGTACTGAACGTTATTAGATGACGGTATTCATGGGAGAATACTTCCATTACTTTGAGTTCTACAGGTAGAGGTGTCACATTACAAAAGTGGCAGGTGACTATTTCATGGATGACAAATATTCCATTCAATATTTTACATGTAAGGGCCTTTTGGAATCATACACTGTATGATAAATTAGTCAAATGATCAGTTTTTCCTGTAATTCTGTTTTAAGTAAAAAGAAAAATGATGGAAGGAAGGATAGACAGAAGGAAAGAAAGAAAGACACTGTGTCTGTGAATTTTACTCATGTGTGTTGCATGTTCTCTTTTTAGTTCCAAATGGAAGCAACATTGGTTTGATGATTCCTTAGACAGACTGCAACAGCAGCAAGCATTTGAATAGTCAGTGTGTATGTCCAGAATGGGTTTCCTTGTTCTGTAGGCAGTTTTATGCTTATGATTTACTTAACTATAGCAATCACTTTTCAATCATTAGTTCTATAATGAAAGCCTTGCTGTATAGGTGAGTGTACTATTTCAATCAGTACTGACAAAGGAAGTTCTCGGTTTAATTTTTTTAATGCATGATAATGAGAATTTATAAAATAACAAATCCTATAATTGGAAAGCACAGGCCGGACAAGAATATTTTCATTTATTTCTCAAAGGACAGCTGCATTTTATGAGATAATCTGTTCATTAGGATCAACAAATATCATTTCTGAAAGTATGAGAGAGTCAAAAAATATTTTTCTAACCTTAAAGTTAAGGTCAGATCTTTTCCTAAACACACTGGACATCCTTTGACTCAAACAGTATTAGCTCTATACTTTGTATCTCTGCTAATATTTTACTTTCATTCAATCTTCTTTCCCACCACACTTACTACCAGTGAGAAGAACTCTAAATAGTATTCCCAGTTAACGAAAAAAAAAAAAAAAAACAAACAAAAACTGGGAACAGATACAATGATTGCTTAGTGACTTGATGTTGGAAGAGAAAAATATGATAGCAAAAGTGGCACCATATAAATGATTATCAGTGGAAAAAATGTCACACATCATGTGGCCTCTGTCTGCTAATTTAATGTGATGCACTTGAGTGTAAAAATAATGGGCTCTGTCAACCTTATTAATTATCTACACTTGTTCTAGAAGCCAGGATCGTGAAATGCCTCTGAACCACCTGATTTAATCGGCCATTTTAGACCTTTACGTTAAAATCTCTGAGTGAACAATTGATGATCCCAAAGACAAACTCATCTGCAGTTAGAAATGTCGTACTGAGCTAGACTCGTATCATAGCAATAATGGCCACAAGAGGATGGAATAATTGATCTTCCTGTAGTGGACTTCGTTAGGCTGGGAGGACACATTTCCTAGTTAATGAAAAGTATTTTGATGCCTGGGGCACTTTCCTATCTCATATTGCCTCTGTTTGTTCATTATAGTTTAAATATATTGCATTTAGCTTAATGGCAGAAGCAAATTGGTCTGTTATAACTACTCATATGTACTTCCTTGGTGTAGTCTTTAATATGGCCTATAGCATAATATAGCAAGCAACAAGACAAGCTAGACAGTGCTGCAATACTGTTAATGCCTGAGGATTTATTAATGGAATGTTTTGAGAGAGAGATGTTGATGAATGGGATAATGTGCAGAAGGACCTGGCCACTGAGGGACATTTCTTCTTTTAGCAAGCCAGTGCATTTGTGTGCATGTGTGTGCACGTGTGTGCGGTCATATTTCCACTTAGACTATGAACTTGTAAGGGACAAAGAACATGTCTCTTTTTTCATAATGCCCATGGATCTTGGCACTATTTAAGTGCCCTATAACTCTGTAATACATGTTTATGGGTAGTGATTAAATCTACCATTATGTACAAGAATTAATAGAGGAAATGATTAAATGTTTTGCTTCCTATGTATGAGAACCATCTATGTTTTATTTATTTATGGTCTTTTTCCTCTAGCTAATCAAGAATGGGATTTTCATAAGTAAGTTGTTTATATGTTTGGTTTATTTAACACTAAATATGATTAGCCATTTTCCTCCTAAGATTTAATATCGACTATCCTTGAGTCATTGACTACATTGTAATGTCTAGATATGTTTTTACATCATGTAATAAATAACAAACTGTTATTGGCTTGTTTTTCAAACCAGAGAAGAATGTTTATCATCATTAAATGTGAATTGTAAATTTTAGAATTCATTGTGAAAAGTAATATATCTTGAAATTTTCTCCTGAGATATTAGAAAATGCCTATTCTTTCACACCTCACATATATGGTTTCTCATAAAAGGAAAATGTTTGAAAATCTTGTCATTTATCCTTCATGAATGGACTGAATTGCTTCCTGCTTCTACTTATATCCAAGTTAAGGTCAGTTTGAGTACTATTTTTCAGCTTTAAATTTGTTGGAAAGGGAGACCTTTCTTTGTAAGACATTACACAATGGGCATCAACAAACCCTGTCTCCAAGTGAAGTAAAGTCTTTCATATTAGAAAAAAATTCAAATTAATTTGGTATACAGAATCACAAAAATCAGTGACAATAGAGGCTTTCATTCCCTACTATGGGACTCTCTGTAATAACAGTCTCTTGAAAAATTAAAGGGAGCATTATCTTTCATTGTTCTCATTGTTTTTTATATACAACATGAAATAGTTTTTCCACCAATGTTAATTTCATCTATGAACTAACAATTTTTCATCATTGAAAAGCTGTCAAGTTATATATTTATGACAGTTTGTTGGAGGCAAGTCTTTGCTGCCTTCATTATGATTTGTCCCTCCATGGGTCTGGGAATGAGTCCTGACAGTAAAGCTAAGCCCACGTATTTCATAATCACACTTTAGATTACAAATTAGCCAGGAGGTAAAAGCAAGCCTGATGAAACACTAGGAACACAGGTTTTGGTGATATGGGAAAGACATAACAGGAAATCATTTGCTTTTGTTTTCTTGTAAGACATTTGTTGTGCCTTGGCCGCTATGGGCAAAAGTACTCTTCAGTATGTTCTTGTGAGAAATGAACAAGAGACTTTCATCATGAACTTCTCCCGCTATCGTACGTGCATGTATACGTATTTCTGTGATATTTTTAGTCTGACAATTTTTGAAATGCAACACATTGCATATTAATTGAGTAAAACTGACTTGAATTGTCTTTAAAAACGTGCAAATTATGGTTTCAAAGAGACCTGATAGAGGTGCAAATGAATGTTAGCACAACATTTCTAAAATGGAGTTATTTTAAATATATGCATACAAATAGGAATTCAGAGTTGGTCTACTTCATTTTTTGGTTGGGGGTTTACTGCCTTAAAATGAGAAATAAATGTGTGAATTCTATCAAGGGTGTGAAATTCTCCATTTGTATAGACTGGGAACTGGGTAATAATTATGAATATAGCAATAGTAGAAATTACACAAAAGTGTAGCAACATTTTAATTTCAAATGCAAGTATTTCAAGAATTTAGAGTCTGCTCATAGAGATGTTCTTGCAGTCTTTGATATTAAAAAGTTAGGGTTTTCTAAACAGCCTATAAAAGCTAATTTTCTTGTAATTTTAAAACAGAAAATTGCATTGTTAAATCTTTTCTATTTCTAAAGCTGCTTATTCAAAGTATGTCTGAATCCGATAAACCCCTGAACCCCAACTTAACCCAACCGAAGCAAAACTTAACCTTTTCTCTCTTATCACATCAGTGGACAATGGGCCTCAGCTGCAGGAAGCATTAGAGACGCGTGCCCAGTCTCTAAGCCAGCTGGAAGGCCGGTTCCCTTGCTTTTCAGCCAAAGAGACACTTGGCACTGAGTTACCCTAGGGCAGAGGTTTAACATGGTTTGAATGAAGCTTGGATTTTGAAGTGTCCATCTCTTTAGGTTGATGTCACTGGGAGTCCAAGACCCCCCTTTCATTAACTGGCCTCTTGCATAGATGGTAATGATGACAGAAAACAGCCAGCTACTAAAACAGTTGGTTCTTTTTTATTATTTGCAATTTTTTCTATTTGCATGAGAGCCTGGCAGCATATGGCCTAATGAATTAAAAAAAACAAAACGCTGCAAACTCTCCCTTACTGGCCAGAGCCTCCAGCTCATGGCATGAGCAGGGGCTAGTGCTGCTCCACCTGCCACTTGTCCGGAGGGCGGGGGCATAAACTGATGACCTACTAGGCTTCCACAGCCAAATAGTGCTCAGCTAATGCCATGATTTAATTCCTAACAGTACTGTCAGGAATGACTAGAAGTGGAAACACCCACTGTTTCGATAGCAAATCTGATTGGCAAGCTACCTGCTCTCTGCCTTGCCTAATATACTATGTTAATTTCATCCTATCAGGCCAGCAGGAAGAACTAGGGAGCAGAAGTGCTTCAAATCCAATGCACATAGGTTGATTGTGAGTAGAAATATTTAGAGATGTATATTCACATTATTATCCTACATGAAGATGAGTAGCAGTAAACCTAGGAAGGAGCAAACATCTTTGCAAGGCATCTGTTTACTTGATAATAAGCTGATCTTTTCAAAGTCAAATATTTGCATGATTCTTAGATTTTTGTATTTCTGAATTAGCCATTTTCTTTAACTATAAATTTGAGAAAGGAAATTTGTTATGATTTCTTTTCAGAACTAAACTTTCCTTTGACTAAAAGAAAGAAATGATAAATTATTTGGGTTAATACTTCACATAGTTAAAGTAAATCAGGCACATATTTTTCTCTCTATAATTCTGTGTGTATTTAACATGATTATACAACACACCATACAAACACACAAACATAAACAATGTAGAGACTTTCATTATCTAAGCGGATTTGTATACAAGTGAAAAGTAAGTCATCTTGAAATCCAAATTTCGTCTGTTAACTTATTTTGATGTAGTTTAGAAATGGCTTACTTTTCTTGCTTTTAAGGTTGCTAAATACATTTATACTAAAGATATATCATCAGCATTGACAGTGATCTAAGAAAGGAGGAGACAATTTGGGAGGATAAGAGTTTCTGACCTTATCAAATGTCCACGCAGACAAATCTTGCCTTGTGAGGTTAGGCACGGATAAGGTAGCAAATCCTTACTAAATGCTAGATATTTTTACCTCACTAAATCCTAAAAGCAAGACACAACAAAACTCTTTGAGGTAGGCAGAGGAGATAGTAAAAACACTTAGCAATCAGAGGGATAAGGGCACTAACCCTTGGGAATGGCAGCACTGGAGTAGAATTCCAGAAGCTCTTTATTTGGTGAGGCATTGACCTTTTGGTTCCTGAATTTGGGAAGTTCCAGAGGATTCTGATGTCGAATGGGACATAGAAGACTTTGGGCAGCAGGTATTGAGCAATGAATAGAAGTGCTTTATTGTTTATTAACAGGCACGATGGTACCTCTAGTGTGCTGACTGAACATTAGTCCCAGAGGCAGGCATTGTTTTCCAGATGAGGACATTGTGGCTTTGAGAGGTTCATTAACTTGTTCAAGAGGGACATAGTTAACAGAAGGCAGAGCTAGGACTTGAGTCTCTCTCTGTCTCACTCCACAGACTGAACTCTTTCTTCTATACCATCCCATTACTGTAATGCTTCCTGATATTTTGCTCTGAAAATTTGAGTCTAATCTTTTGCTCAGATTCCCTCTGAGTAATGTGGATGAAGATGTCAGATACACCTTAGCGAGTCATAAAGGTTAAATGAGTGCAGAGTCTTTCTGTTTGAAACTCAACTGACTCTTTGAGATTAGAGTGGTACATGATCCTTCACGTAGTAAGTCTGTTAAATTAAAATAAAACCTTCATTGTTGTACTTAGATGGATGTAGGATACATACAAGCTATTTTAGGTAAGGTGCAATTGTATATAAAAGCAGGATATCAAACTATGAAAAACTTCAGCAGTATTATTTGGTTTGAGCTGAGGTAATTTAGGTTAAATTGAACTGAACTAAGTGAATGAGTTTTGCCTCAGTTCAAAATGAATATAATTCACTATTGAATTTGGTTGTTAAAAATGAATATAAATAACCAAACCTTAAATTATACAGAACAATTTAATGTGTTTCAAATTTTCAAGTAGAAGTGAAATTTGCACTGGGCAATAACATGTATTAAGTGCTATGTTGTGGTTGATTTCTTCCTAAGGAAATCAGAGTGATTTTGCAGAGAAATTGCAAATCGATGCTAATCAAGCTCCATTCCTTCTTATGGGACCAATCAAGGTCAGACTATAGATACACTCAAATGTATAACCACGTTCTATTTAGAAAAATAAGTTCAAGAACATTGATTTCCCTAGATACGATGTAGCTGCAACCAGTCCCAAGTGTATGAACAGATTTTGTTCCAAATGTTTTTTTTTTTAATTATTTTTTATTGAGTCATAACTGTGTACAATAATTCAGTCTTGGAGTACAGTATGCGGGCTTCCCATACAATCGGAGATATTTTTATCAACCTGATTAATATAACATTCATGATATTTTCTCATTTACTATGTGAAAACAATTTTGATCCGTATTTAGAAGATTTCTCCTGACCCTTCACATATGCACCACAAGTCAAGGATGGTAATCTTGATGATCACTGGGTCCCAGACAGAACATTAGACTTAATACTCGCACCAGACCTGTAAGGGACTCTGGGTTTACACTAATACCACCCTTCTGTCCTACAAAAGGGGTGAAGGTGTGGGAGGCTCCAAGTGCAAATGGGGTGGAGGAGGAACTAAATTTTTTTTTGTAAAGACAGAGTCTCACTTTATCGCCCTCCGTAGAGTGCCATGGCGTCACACAGCTCACAGCAACCTCCAACTCCTGGGCTTAGGTGATTCTCTTGCCTTAGCCTCCCGAGTAGCTGGGACCACAGGCGCCCACAACAACGCCCGGCTATTTTTCTGTTTTGCAGTTCGGCCAAGGCCGGGTTTGAACCTGCCACCTTCGGTATATGGGGCCGGCGCCATCCTAAATTTTTTTTTTTTTTGAGACAGGATCTTGCTCTGTCACCCAGGCTGGAGTGCAGTGGAGTCATCATAGCTCAATGTAGCCTCAAATTCTAGGCTTAAACAGATCCTCCTAGGTCAGGTTCTGTGGCTAACACCTGTAATCTTAGCACTCTTGGAGGCTGAGATGCGGGGATTGCTTAAGCTCAAGAATTCGAGATCAGGCTGAGCAAGAGTGAGACCCGGTTTCTATTAAAAATAGAAAAACTAACCAGGCATCATATTGAGCACCTGTAGTCCCAGCTACTCAGAAGGCTGAGGTAAGAGGATCACTGGAACCCACGAGTCTGAGGTTGCTATGAGCTATAATGATGCCATGGCACTCTACCCAGGGTGACAGAGTGAGACTGTCTCAAAAAAAAAAAAAGGGCGGCGCCTGTGGCTCATCGAGTAGGGCGCCAGCCCCATATAACGAAGGTGGTGGGTTCAAAACCGGCCTCGGCTGAATTGCAAAACAGAAAAAGAGCCGGGCGTGGTGGTGTTCTGCCAAGGTTACCCTCTTCTGTGTTTGCCTCAAATGGCTCCTCAGCAGCATGACAAGAACTGAACTTTTGGGTTGGCACCCATAGCTCAAAGAGTAGGGCACCAGCCACATACACTGAAGGTGGTGGGTTCCAGCCTGACCTGGGTCTGCTAAACAACAATGACAACTGCAACCAAAAAAAAAGAAAAAAAAATGACTGGGCGTTGTGGTGGGCGCCTGTGGTCCCAACTACTCAGGAGGCTGAGGCAGAGAATCACTTGAGCCCAAGAATTGGTTGGAGGTTGCTGTGAGCCGTGATGCCATGGCACTCTACTGAGGGTGACATAGTGAGACTCTGTATAAAAAAAGAGCCGACCTTCCATATCTGAGAAGCTGACTCCTTGCCCTTAAGTTCTAGAATTCAGACCCCCTTAGGACAGCGGTTCCCGACCTCTGAGTCATGACTCCTTTGGACTGTATTAAAGGTTTGCAGTATTAGGAAGGTTGAGAACCACTGCCTTAGGAGCTGGGCAGCATTTCAGGGTATCCCAGCAAGTCTACAGACCAGAACCCCAGGAAGCGTAGGCTCCCATAGATTTCAGGCCATACCCAGACCCAATCTTGGGGGATGGAGGGAACCAGGAATCCCTACTTTGGGAAAAGGCTGATTCTGGGATGCCCTGTTTCGAGATGGGCATCTGAGAGCCGTCTGTTAGTCTCACTGGCAGGTATAGGAAGGGCTGATCCCTCATGGAGGTTTCAGGAGAGGGACCTTTTCTTTTTCTTTCTTTCTTTTTTTTTTTTTGAGACAGAGCCTCAAGCTGTCACCCTGAGTAGAGTGCCGTGGCATCACAGCTCACAGCAACCTCCAATTCCTGGGTTCAAGCGAGTCTCCTGCCTCTGCCTCCCAAGGAGCTGGGACTACGGGCGCCCGCCACAACGCCTGGCCATTTTTTGGTTGCAGCCGTTACTGTTTTTTGGCGGGCCTGGGCTGGATTCGAACCTGCCAACTCAGGTGTACGTGGTTGGTGCCTTAGCCCGTTGAGCCACAGGCGCCAAGCCTCTTTTCTTTTTTATTTTGAGACAGAGTCTCAAGTTGTTGCCATGGCATCACAGCTCACAACCTAAAATTCTCGGTCTTAAGAGATTCTCTTGCCAGCTCGGCGCCTGTGGCTCAAGTAGCTAAGGCACCATCCACGTACACCTGAGCTAGCAGGTTCGAATCCAGCCTGGGCCTGCCAAACAGCAATGACAGTTGCAACCAAAAAATGGCCGGGTGTTGTGGCGTGTGTCTGTAGTCCCAGCTACCTGGGAGGCGGAGGCAGGAGACTCGCTTGAGCCCAGGAGTTTGAGGTTGCTGTGAGCTGTGATGCCACGGCACTCTACTCAGGGTGACAGCTTGAGGCTCTGTCTCCAAAAAAAAAAAAAAAGAGAGATTCTCTTGCCTCAGCCTCCCAAGTAGCTGGGACTATAGGTGCCTGCCACAATGCTCGGCTATTTTTTTTTGTTGCAGTTGTTATTGTTGTGTTAGTTGGCCTGAGTAGGGTTCAAACCCGCCAGCCTCAGTGTATGTGGCCAGCGCCCTATCCACTGAACTACGAGTGCCGCAGGAAGGAACTTTTCCTTCTTGCCTTTTTTATTTTTTATTTTTAGAGACAGAGTCTCACTTTATCGCCCTCTGTAGAGTGGCATGGCATCACGGCTCACAGCAACCTCCAACTCTTGGGCTCAAGATTCTCTTGCCTCAGCCTCCCAAGTAGCTGGGACTACAGGCATCTGCTACAACACCCCACTATTTTTTTGTTGCAGTTGTTGTTATTTAGCAGGCCTGGGCCGGGTTCGAACCGGCACCGTTAACCACTGTGCTATGGGCACCACGCCTATTTTTTTTTTTTTTTTTGGTGTGTAGAGATAAGAGTCTCACTTTATCGCCCTCGGTAAAGTGCCGTGGCGTCACACAGCACACAGCAACTTCCAACTCCTGGGCTTAGGCGATTCTCTTGCCTCAGCCTCCCGAGTAGCTGGGACTACAGGCACCCACCACAATGCCCGGCTATTTTTCTGTTTTGCAGTTCAGCAGAGGCTGGGTTTGAACCCACCACCTTCAGTATATGGGGCCAGCTCCCTACTCAATGAGCCACAGGTGCCGCCCTCCTTCTTGCCTTTTCTGGAAGCCACCACAGCCCTGGGCCCAAGACACCGTCTTCCCTGGGACCCTTCCCTGCCCTGCCCTGCCTCAACTCACCAACATTAGTGGGGAAGAGGTCCTCATTGTTGATCTGCACCTCGATCCAGTCCATGAGTAGGTCCATGTACTTGGGGGCAGACAGTGCTGTGGGCTTCCGGAATCTGTGCTCGTCTTGCCAGCGGTACTCATACTTGGGGCCCCCTGACATGATGGGGCAGGACTCCTCTGTGCAACCATCACTGATGGTGCCATAGATGAGGTTGACACGGTTGAAGAAGTCCACCACGTGTACGGCCACCCAGTCATTGAGGTCCTCACCTGGGGGCAGCTGCACGGCAAGCCTCAGGTCCAGCCCTGAGTTCAGTGATGCCTGTGCCTTCTTGTGTAGCTCGAAGCGCTGGGTGCCCGGCTCAAACTTGCGCTTGGGGCGGAAAGTCTTGTCCTTGTTGAAGACTTGTTTTAGGAAGGGGTTGGACATCTTGGCAGCGCGTACTGTCTCTCAGAATGTTTCCTCTGAAAAATCCTGCAAGGCTAGTTCCCAAGAGGCCCTAGAAATCTCACCAGGCCCTGCAGCTCTTCTCAGAGATCTAAATACAGAGAGGGGAATAATTATGATCTGCCCCAGGTAATAGGTTTTCCTGGAAACTTGGTTCAAGAGACACAAATGGGCTAGATTTGGAATATTCCCTAAGACTTTCAGTTTTAAAGAATCTTTTTTTTTTTTTTTTTTTAAGACAGTCTCACTCTGTCACCCTGAGTAGAGTGCCTGGGTTGCATCATACCTCATAGCAACCTCAAATTCTTAGGCTCAAGTGATCCTCTTGCCTCAGCCTCCTGGTAGTTGGGACTATAGGCATCTGCTGCAAAGCCTGGCTAGTTTTTCTGTTTTTAGTAGAGACAAGTTCTAACTCTTGCTCAGGATGGTCTCGAACTCCTGAACTCAAGTAATCCTCTTGCCTCGGCCTCCCAAAGGGCTAGGATTACAGACACGAGCCACCATGCCTAGCTAGTTTTAAAGAATTTCACCAAAAATGGCTTGGCACCTATAGCTCATCATCTAGCAGGTGTCCTCAAACTTTTTAATCAGGGGGCCAATTGTCCTTCAGACCGTTGGAGGGCTGGACTATAGTTTGAAAAAAAAAAACTATGAACAAATTCCTATGCACACTGCACATACCTTATTTTGAAGTAAAAAACAAAATGGGAACAAATACAATTCACACCGCCGCATGTGGCCCACAGGCCGTAGTTTGAGGACCCCTGGAGGGCATCAGCCATATACACTGCAGCTGGCAGGTTTGAATCCAGTCTGGTGCTGCCAAACAATGACAACTACAACAATAACAACAAAAATAGCCAGTGTTGTGGTGGGCGTCTGTAGTCCCAGCTACTTGGGAGGCTGAGGTGAGAGAATCACACAAAGCCCAAGAGTTTGATGTTGCTTTGAGCTGTGAGGTCACAGCACTCTACCCAGGGCGACATAGTGAGACTCTATCTCAAAAAAAAAAAAGGGGCGGTGCCTGTGGCGCAAAGGAGTAGGGTGCCAGCCCCATATGCCAGAGGTAGCGGGTTCAAACCCAGCCCTGGCCAAAACCGCAAAAAAAAATTTTTTTTCACCAAAAAGGATGTCAGTTTCTCAGTGGATAAAATAAAATCTCCATGTGGCACGGCCTGAATGCCTCAGAGGAGAAAATGCCAATAGCCAGGGCACTAAATGACCCAGAGTGGCCAAGTTGCTCCCCTGAAGTCTGACCTGGATGCTCCGAGCATACTAAGATGCCCACAGTGGTTACAGGTGATTGTAGCAGGCTGAACTGTGCCATCTACCAAGGAATGTCCATGTCCTGATTGGAACCTGTGAATGTGATTTAAGGTTGGGATGAGGTCACCCTGGATTATCTGTGTGGGTCCTAAATCCAGTGACAAGTAACTTTTTTTTTTCTTTTTGCAGTTTTTGGCCGGTGCTGGGTTTGAACCCGCCACCTCCAGCACATGGGGCTGGCGCCCTACTCCTTTGAGCCATAGGCACCGCCCTGTGTGACAAGTAACCTTATAAGAGACAGAGGGAGATAGCCCTAGGAAGGTGGTGGCAGAGATCAGAGTGATGTGTCTGGAAGCCACAGAATGCACAGGATGGGCTGCAACTTCCAGAAGCTGGGAGAAGCCTGGGGCAGACTGTCCATCATGACCTTAGAGCAGCGATTTTCTTTATTTTTTTTCTTTTTTGAGACAGAGCCTCAAGCTGTCGCTCTTGGTAGAGTGCTGTGGCATCAAAGCTCACAGCAACCTCCAGCTCCTGGGCTGAAGCGATTCTCCTGTTTCTACCTCCCAAGTAGCTGGGACTACAGGTGCCTGCCACAATGCCCAGTTATTTTTTGGTTGCAGCCATATTGTTGTTTGGCGGGCCCGCTCTGGATTCGAACCCACTAGCTCAGGTGTATGTGGCTGGTGCTTTAGCCGCTTGAGCCATAGGCGCTGAGCCAGAGCAGCGATTTTTAACCGGTGTGCCATGAAAAGATCTTAGGTGTGCTGGGAAAATTTTTAAATATCATTAATTAGGCTAGGCGCCCGTAGCTCAGTGTTTAGAGCACCAGCTACATACACCAGGGCTGGCGGGTTCAAACTTGGCCCGAGCATGCTAAAGAACAACAACAATAAGAGAAAAAAAAATAGCCAGATGGGTGGCGCCTGTGGCTCGAGTAGGGCCCTGGCCCCATATACTGATGGTGGTGGGTTCAAACCTGACCTCGGCTGAATTGCAAAACAGAAAAATAGCCGGGCATTGTGGCGGGCACCTGTAGTCCCAGCTACTTGGGAGGCTGAGGTAAGACAATTACTTAAGCCCAAGGGTTTGAGGTTGCTGTGAGCCATGATGCCACAGCACTCTACCCAGGGCAACAGCCTGAGACTCTATCTCAAAAAAAAAAAAAGACCTCACTTCTAAATAAGGTCACTCAGGGAAGTTCTAGAGGGACATGAATTTTGGGGGTGATGCTATTCTCCACAGTACATCATCTAAACAAAGAAACCAGCCAGGCGTGGTGGCACTGCCTGTCACACCAGCACTTAAGGAGCATGAAGAAGGAGGATCACTTGAGCCCTGATGTATGAAGCTGTAATGAGCTGTGATGATACCACTGAACTCCAGCCTTAGCGACATCAAAACCCTTTCTCTTAAAAGAACAAAACAAAACAAGTCCTCCGTCAGTCCCTCTAAGACTTGTGGCTCAGCAGCCACCTGCCGGGGCTCTGGGTAGGACCTTATATCTCCCTCCAGCCTCCACCTGAGACTCCTCAAGTGCACAGCAGTGACAGTGACACAGTGATTGACTCCACCCTACAGTGAGAAGCAGATAACATGAATTTCACAGTGCATGGGTACCTGGCTCACATTCACAATGGGGTCCCCGTGTCACTGCCCTCATCATTATTGTCACTGGCAGGGTAATGGCCTAGTGACTCTGTGCTTTGTTCTCCATTGGCAGGCCCAGTGTGGACACTGGATTCACCTGCTACTCTCATGATATGCCTTTGGCTGTGACAGAGTGGTGAGGGCCTAGAAGAGGAAGTGACAGAAAGGGAAGTCCTAGAGGGGCAGCAAGAGGCAGAAGCTGCAGTGCCTGCACCCCACCCGGAGGCCCTGCAATCCTGCTGTGCAGGGCTCCAGGACACCCACCCTCAATGATAATATATAACCATTTACAAAGTTATAATAAATTCCACCATTTTCTTCCCCCTATTTCTCTAAACCTGGAATTGGGTGTGATGAAAAAAAAAAAAAAAAGAATTGGGTGGGATAAGTCTCCTATGGGTGCTGTAACAAACTGTCACAAATTAGGGGCTTAAATCAACACAAATTTAACACTAGAAAGTTCTAGAGGCCTGGGTGTGGTGGCTCATGCCTGTGATCCCAGCCACTTTGTGATGCCAAAATGGGAGTTATCACTTAAGGCCAGGACTTCTTGACCAGCCAAGGTGACACAGCCAGAACCTATCTCCATAATAAATAGAAAAATTAAGTGAGTATTTTGGAGGTTGGCTGTGAGGCCAAGGAGAGGAGCCAGCTTGAGCCCAGGAACTGGAGGCTGTAGTGAGCTGACTACACCACTACACTCTGGCCTGGGTGACAGAGAAAGACTCTGTCCCCTAAAAAGAGAAAGTTCTGGAGTTAAGCTGTTTGAAACTGGCTACCGGGATGGCCAGGAATGGTGTAGATCAGCGGTTCTCAACCTGTGGGTCGCAGACCCATAGGAACCGTATTCAAGGGCTGCAGCATTAAGAAGGTTGAGAACCACTGGTCTAGATCCAGATGCTCACAGTGTGCCAAGCTCACACCTGTAATTCTAACACTCTGGGAGGCTGAGTTGGTAGGAGCCCTTGAGCTTGAGACCAGCCTGAATAAGAGAAAGACTCCTTTTCTACTAAAAAAAATAGAAAAATTAGCCACGTGTTGTGGTGATTGTCTATAGTCTCAGGTATTCAAGAGGCTGGGAGAGGAGGATCACTCGAACCTCAGAGTTTGAGACTGCCATGAGCTAGGCTGACACCATGGCACTCTAGCAGCCTGAGTAGCAGCCTGAGGGGACAGAGTGAGACTATCTCAAAAAAAAAAAAAAGAGAAAAGAAAGAAAAAGAAAAAACAAATGTTCTCATTGCAGAGAGGGAGAACCGCTGCAGCATCAACTCTTTGGAAGAAAAATAAGGTAAGGTAAGGACCTTGAGATAGGAGGTCATCCTGGATTACCTAGAAGATCCAGTGTCACCACAGTATCCAAGGAGACAGGAGGGTCAGAGACAGAGAGACTGGAAGGTGCTGTGCTGCTAGCTCTGAAGAGGAAGGAAAGGCCCCTTCCCCCTCCCTTCAGAGGAAAGTGGGTGGCCTCCAGATGTTGGAAAAGGGGGGAGGCGGGTCCTCCCCTGGAGCCTCCAGCAGCTACCAGCCTTGCCACACCCTGACATTAGCTCAGTGAGGCCCAGGTCAGATTTCTGAGGCAATAAATGTCATGTTCAGCCCCTTAGTGTGTGGCATCAATAGGAGCCTCACACAAGAGAAAACAATAAAAGGCTACTCTGATGTCCACAGGAATGGTTGGTGGGAACAAAGTGCAGGTCCCTCCCCAAGGCACCCTGAGCTTTCTTGTCTCTGCAGCTTCTGGGTCATCTCTCCTGCCCACTGAGGCCCTGCTGTCCCCCTGGGTGTAGAAGGTAGACTGGAAGCAGCACAGACATAGACAAAGTAGCTGGGCACTGTGTGTACTGTTCACAGGAGAAACCCTGTGAAGGATGGATGGGACTCCTTCATCTGCACTAGGATGGCCATTAACAAGAAAAGTGGTGACCACAGTGTGGGCTAGGATATGGAGAAGTCAGAGCCTCCCACATGGCTGGCAGGAATGTAACATGGTGCAACTACTGTGGCAAGTTCCTTAAGGGGTTAATCAGAGACACCTTCTGACCCAGCAGTCCTACCCCAAGGATCTACCTGAGAGAAAGGGACACACATGTCCATAAAGACTTGCCCACCCAGGTCCACAGCAGCACAATTCACAACAGCCATGCGGAGAAACAGCCCAAGTCTCCACTGAGGGGTGAATGCACAAACCCAACCTATCCCACCCACACAGCTGTTGTAGCTCTAACAAAGGCTACAACGTGGATGGACGTGTTCAGGAAGAGAAACCTGACACAGAAGGACACACTGTGAGATTCCATTTATATGAAATGTCCTGAACAGGTAGATCCACAGAGAGGGAGGGGGTTCTTGGGTGGCAGGGCTAGGGAGGGGCTGGGGAGTGACTGCTGATGGCGACAGGGCTGCTTTTAGAGAGAATGAATGATAGTGTTCCAAATTAGAATGTAGTGGTAGTTCACAACTCTGAGTGTCCTAAAAACACTGAATTGTACACTTCAAGAGGGTGCATTATAAATGACTTGTATCTCACTAAAACTGTTACATTAATACAGAAACATGGCAGGGGTGGAAGGCTGGGCCTAGCTTCTGGTAAGGTACTTTAGAAGGAGAACTAAAGTTGCCACCTCAGGCTCAAGCTTAGTAAAGGGCTGTCTTCCTTTACTGAGAAATGTCAACATAATTACAGCAAAGTCTACAACATAAAAAGGCTCAGGTTGGCTCAGCGCCTGTGGCTCAAGCGGCTAAGGTGCCAGCCACGTACACATGAGCTGGCGCGTTCGAATCCAGCCTGGGCCTGCCAAACAACAATGACGGCTGCAACCAAAAAATGGCCAGGCATTGTGGCGGATGCCTATGATCCTAGCTACTTGGGAGGTGGAGGCAGGAGACTCGCTTGAGCCCAGGAATTGGAGGTTGCTGTGAGCTGTGATGCCACAGCACTCTATCCAGGGCAACAGCTTGAGGCTCTGTCTCAAAAAAAAAA
>CAUYRH010024484.1:0-41072 GCA_963574655.1 Perodicticus potto | reverse complement strand
TTAATGCAATCATGGGGTACACTGTGCTGGTTTTATATACAATTTGAAATATTTTCATCAAACTGGTTAACATAGCCTTCATGGCATTTTCTTAGTTATTGTGTTAAGACATTTATATTCTACATTTAGTAAGTTTCACCTATACCCTTCTAAGATGCACCGTAGGTATGGTCCCACCAATTACCCTTTCTCCACCCATCCTCCCCCTCCCCTTCCTTTCCCCTTTCCCCATATTCTTGGGCTATAATTTGGTTATAGCCTTCATATGAAATTTATCAATTAGTTTCATAGTAGGGCTGAGTACATTGGATACATTGGATACATTTTCTTCTGTTCTTAAGATACTTTGCTAAGAAGAATATGTTCCAGCCCCATGGGTGGTGCCTGTGGCTCAAAGGAGTAGGGAGCCGGCCCCATCTGCCGGAGGTGGTGGGTTCAAACCCAGCCCCAGCCAAAAACTGCAAAAAAAAAAATATATATATATATACATATATATATATATATATATATATATACACATATATATATATATATATTCCAGCTCCATCCATGTAAACATGAAAGCGGTAAAGCCTCCATCTTTCTTTAAGTCTGCATAATATTCCATGGTGTACATCTACTAGGTATAGATCCAGAAGACCAAAAATCACATTATAACAAAGATATTTGTACCAGAATGTTTACTGCAGCCCAATTCATAATTGCTAAGTAATGGAAGAAGCCCAAATGCTCATCGATCCATGAATGGATTAATAAATTGTGGTATATATGCACACCTTGACTATTGCTTTAACTTAAAATTCATAGAACATATATATATGAATATTTAAATAGCTCCAGAAGTCTTCACAAATGAAAAAGAAAAATTATTATTAAATAATGGCTACTTTTTGTTGAGTAATTAATACATCCCATTAATGCTAATCTTCATGAAAATTCTAAAAAATAGTGAGCTAAGAATTACTATCCCTATGTTTTTGTTGATTTATAGATTTACTATCTGATAGAAATTATTCTGAGGCTTGTATAGACAAAGAGAAGTTATCTGTCAGAGGTCAAACAACTGGGAAGTGGCGGAGCAGATTTGAAACTTAAGTCTGCTGACTCCAAAGCTTGCACAATTTTTTATTACACAATACTGATCATAATATTTTTGTTTCCAGAATAAAGTGTGTACAAGAAAATTATTAGCTGCAGTAGAGAAAAAAACAAATTAAATTGAAATGAACCATCTAAATTTGGAAGAAAAAGAACATGTATAGTCATACTGATTTTCAAATGTGGAACTAAAAATTAGACATATTTAAGAAACAAGTCTTGGTCACAGAAAATAGGAGGTAAATAGAAATTTAAAAAAGGATTGAATATCACCAGAGAAGTGTCCCTTAATTGCTACTTGGACACAGCTTTAATTTTAGTAGGTTAAGTGAATGCAAGTGATCCATCTTAGTTTTAGAGAAGCAGGTGCTGTTTTTGCTCATGAAATTCTCCTTGCAGAATTAATTGAAATTGTCTTGGCTATAAGTACTGTCAATTGATTTGGGAACTGGCTCAAGAGTCACGAACAAGGAATAATCATAAACCTCTGAGTACCGAGTTTTCTAGCAGGGTGGCATAGGGACTGATTGATTGAGTTTCATTTAGCACCTTTATTAATGATCTGAAAGTGGAAGTAAATAGCTTGTTAATGAAATTCACAAATTGTAATACATGGTGCATTGCAAATACTAGTGAAGATAGCTAAATTATCAAAGGAAACCCACAAAGGTAAGATATTAGAACCAAATGAACTACCTAAACTGCAACATGGTTAAAGTGAAAGCTGAAAGGAGGATATGTGGGGAGTGGTATTGGAGAAGAAATTGATGGGGAAAAAATGATTTTTATGATGTGATTTACTAAGAGGCTTCCAAAGTATTATTTCTAAGAGACCCAGGAGTTAGAATGAAAAGTCAATTAGATCTTAGCTTGTAATGTGAGGTGGTGGCCAAAAAGAACTTCTTTGGCTTACATGGTAGAGCAGAATTCAGAGTCAGTAAGACAGAACTGAGATTCAAAGTCAGGTCTTCTACCTGATCTAATTTTTTCACCTCTAAAATGAGAATAATAGTGTGCATGTCATAGGACTGCTATGGGGATGAATGAGACAGAAGTCCAATAAATTTTGTCTACATCTGAAATGAAGCAGGCTTAACACATCTCTGCCTTGAGATGAGTTGGTGGACCTGAGTGGAATGAGCACTTTAACTCCCAAATATGAAGTTAAACTGGAGAAATCCCCCAAAAGAATAACAGGAAGAGGAACAGCCAAGCCAAAAAAGAGACAGAAGAATTTAATCCAGTTCACCAATTGCAGTAACATGGCTGTAATGAGCAAGACTGAAAATGGAGAATGAATACTTAACATGAACAAGATCTAAGTAAGAGTGATGGGGTGGAAAAAAAAAAAAAAGCTTAAGCTTTAGATCAGAGAAAAAAAATTTCCTTGTCACTTCTATTAGATATTAACAGAATATTCATACAAGGGAAATAGCAAGTGACTCATTTCTTAAAGTATTTCAAACTAACTGGATAATGTTTCAAAAAGTTTATCACTAGGCAAACAAAAAATTTTTCTTACTTTTTTTAGATCTAATGCCTTTGATAATAATTCTCACACTACCGTGTTCAAAATTGTCCAAGAGGTTCTAAAACTGTAATAGAATAATTGACCCTTTGTCTCAAATTCTTACTAAAAATATCCCTAATCCATTGAACAGAATTTTCAGATTTTCTTTTTCCCTATAAACTTTTCTTAAATGCTTTTTGTATCCATTATTCATATATATGATGGCATCTGGTTTTTCACACAATTATATATGACATTATCACACCTAATTCATACAGGTTTCATGATGTTTTACAAAACAAATCAGATGGCCCAACTCCTGAACAAAGGTAAAGTTCTCCTCTGCACTGGAAAAATCATACTACTTCAGTTCAAGGCAAGAGATTTATGGTATGGTACAGCTTATATAACAAGCATAGAATAAGTAAGAGCCAGGAAAAGAAACATGTAAGGGGGAAGGAGGGCAGACATTTGATTTATGCATCAAGATACCATCAAAAAGAGCTAGACATGGTAGCTCACACCTATAATCCCCAAAATTTGGGGAGGCTGAGATGGAGAATATTACTGGAGCCCAGGAGTTCAAGGCTGTAGTGAGCTATGATCACATCACTGCACTCCAGCCTGTGCAACCAACTGGGATCCCTCTTTTAAAAATTAATTAATTAAATATATCATCAAAAAGCATATATTGTCCACTGTAATCCAGATATGGTACAAGGTCTTGGCAAATTTAACAATGACCAATAAAAACATAAGTTCCTAGTCTCAAAGACTTACATACTAATAAAGAAGACCTCATAAAGAGACAAATGAATGCAAATATAATGCAATTTCCAGGGCACATGAGTAGACTTCATTACTTAATTTGTTTATCTTCTAGGTTCCTGTTAGAATAATGAGAACCTGGGAGGGTGAGGGGAGAGTGAAGGCAGGTTTCTCTCTTCTGGGTCTACCTATTGCCTTTGTTCTTCTCTTTGTGGCCATAGCTTCTGCTTAAACAACTTTTTTGACCACCTTGACTAAAATAGCTTTATCTCCTATTCTCTTCTTCAAGTCACTAGCACCTAGTCCACTCTTCAAAGTGATTTTGGAACTCTTTCTCTGGAATGGCCATCAGATCTGTCATCATACAAGGTCTGAAAATTAAGTTCATGAACTCCTCCTAGGAAAAGTTCTTGGAAGGGTGGACTAATTGCTGATGCATAGCTTCCCTAGGAGAGTACTTCAAAGATGACCATGGTAACATTTAGCAATGAGGTATGTAGCACTTTTCCTAGATGAGCTCACTTACTTAATTGTCTGATCTCGTATCAGTTTGCTAAACTACTTAAATCAAACCTACCTGATATGGATTCAACTCAATCATCTACTATTATCTTCACTTTGCAAATAACAAAGATGACACTCAGGAAGTTTAAGTGACTTACTCAGATTCTTCTGACTAAGTAAGAAATGGAGCTGCACCTCAACCCAAACTCACCTTTCTTGACAAAATATAAAACAAATGTAGTGTAATAAATCGTCAGGCTTCATTTTTGCATATTTGCTGGCAGTTGTTAACCTTCATCCCTTTCCCTTCCATGCTGTTCCACGTAGGGGCAGGTCTAGGCTCTCCACCCTTTAGTGCTTGATGGGAAATTTATGCCACACAAGTACCATTCCCCAACCATCATAAAGATCTCAAGCCAGGCAGTCTCTTCACCCTACTCTGTCACACTCTATTGAAGGAGGATACTCGAGCAGGGTGAGGTCTAGGAAAACAGGTCTTCTTGAGGAGACCACAAGGATACACCTGCAGGGTTCCTCTCCATGGTGACTCTGCTCTTGGGAATTTGTAGACTTGACTTCCTGGAACTTGGAAATTTCCTTTTTTAATTTTTTTAAAATCCTGTAGTTCTGTAGGGGCTGGAATAGCATCTCCTGCTTGATTCAAACTGGCCAATGAGAAGGGTACCTGTGGTGAAACTTTTTGACTGATAGGGAGCCTGGTCATTTGGAATTCTTCTATGCCATAAGCTCCCGGCTGATAAATAAAGCCCTTCGTCTCATAAACATGGTGTTTGGATGCTCTTTCTCGGTTGGGCCTCGTCTTCCTGCAACACTATGATACTAACTTGGGTAGCTTGCTCCAATTTTCTCAGAAACCTTCATTTTGTGAGAAACAAATCATTTCATACCCTCCTGAAAAAAAAAAAGAAGTGGAAAGAAGTGGAGCTGTCACTGAAATGCAAGCATTCTGATTGTAGAGACATACACTTCTAACAACCACAAGGCATGGCTGCCTGAGCTGAAACCACAGTGGTTTTCCTTGAAAACTGCCTGCAATCTGTACCCTTTCAAGATCCAAGGGTGCTTCCTTGAACCATCAATTTACCATGTCTCCTGCTATCCCTCTCAATATCTATGACTCAATTTACTAAATGCACCAAATATTACATTAGCTCAGTATTACACTAATTAGCACCATTTTGTTTACTACATGATGACAGGGTAATGAGAAGGGACACAAAGAAAGGGGATAAACTAGGCATGGGAGGAAAACCTGGTCTGTGGAACCAGTAAGTCTTCATACCGTAACCTATGTAACCAATGACCAATAGAAAGAGACAATTAAGAACCAACAGAAGCCCAGCCTGGTGGCTCACACCTGTAATCCTAGCATTCTGGGAGGCAAAGGCAGGTGGATTGCCTAAACTCATGAGTTGAGACCAGCATGAGCCAGAGCCAGAGCCAGACCCCATCTCTTAAAAAACAAAAAAATGGGCAGGCGTTGTGGCAGGTGCTTGTAGTCCCAGCTACATGGGAGGCTGGGGCTAGAGAAGCTTAAGGCCAAGAGTTTGAGGTTTCTGTGAAATATGATGTCACAGCACTCCACTGAGGGCAACAAAGTGAGACTCTGTCTCAAAAAAAAAAAAAAAAAACAATAGAAAAGGGCAATACTGCCTGGAGACACAGAGAGGCCAACGAAAGACTTATAACCAATTTCAAACGCAGAGAATATTTATACTCCTGCAGGCCTTTGTGTCTCCATCTCTCTACCTTTCTCTCCATCGTGAGAGGGACCCACTTCTAAACTCTCTTTAGAAGTGCTCTAAACTTCCTCTTTGTTCTTCCTAAACAAAATTTCTCTTTTACACTGAAACTTATGCAAGTTACTTTGCTATCTATTCATGCCACCTGTGCTGTTCCAATTTTATTTCCAGTTTCCATTCATTTTTATTTTCAATTACCTTGTGCCTCAGTTGGTTTCTAGCTCAGCTGAGTAGTCAAACCAGGTCAACTGAATCAGGTTAGAGAACCAGGACCCCTGACCCCCAACAGGTAGAATATTGTTTCCTTTCCTTGAGGTCCGTTAGTAAGATGACTGTTTCCCAAGCAGTGCTGTGGAAAACAGGAATGAGCTACACTGCAGCCTGTGTGGATACCAGTGGCCTTTAGCAAGGAGGATGGCCCCACCCCAAATTATTCCATCTAGCTGAGCCATTATGGGCTGTAGTTCACACATGAATAGCAACAATTTGCATGCAAATAGAAGTCTACAGTGCTTTCTTGGAGCTAAGAGCTATATTTCAACATTTCTCAGTGGAATTAGTCAGTGGACAGGAAGCTGCAGCTTTGTGGATGTGCCAGCTAAAACCCTTCTAAATACCAAGCTCTGTGTTTCACAGCAGGATTATTTATTGAACCAGTTCATGGAAGCTCCAAAGACTTCACTGCTGAAATACTGCCAGCTCCAAGGTCTGGTTTTGACATTGATGTTGTCAGTTGAGATTAAGCATTGGTCTTAATGAATGCTGGCAGGCTTCTTTGGAAGTATGATCACCACCGTGGCTAAGTAGCAAATCTCTGGAGTAAAGCTATGGTCTTGGGAGTTACTAATTGCCACTTTCATTTCTTTTTCTTGATTCCTTTCATTATTCCTCCATTTCCTATAAGATAAAGAGCAGTTTCCTTGACTAGTTTTCATGGATCTTCGTAATCTGAACTGTATTGATCTTTAGCCCTCATGCTGTTCCAATTCTTACACTCCAGCAATTCAAAACTACTGCATTTGCCACACACATGATACAGTACTAAGCATTGTTTCCTTTGCTCATGCTGTTTCCACTGCCAGGGATGACCACCTTCACTATCTCTGGATGGTAAAGTTGTACTCATTCTTCAAAATCCTGTTCAAGCTATTCTGAGAGACCTTTCCTGCTTGTTCCAAATAAAGGTAATTTCTCCATCTCCAGAACCTGTATGTATTTTTACTATTACTATATTAGACATTCAGACATACAAGAGTCTTCCCTTATCCTCATATATCCATATCTCAGTTCAATTTTTGGCATATAGTACATGCTCCATCCAACTTTGTTGAATTTAACTGGATTCTTCTTCCTAGGTACATGATATAGAAGGTATTTGGGAATTTAAAACAAATCACATTATGTGAGCAATTCAGGAAATAGTATTCAATTTTTTTTTTTTGAGACACAGCCTCAAGCTGTCAACCTGGATAGAGTGCCGTGGCATCACAGCTCACAGCAACCTCCAATTCCTGGGCTCAAGTGAGTCTCCTGCCTCTGCCTCCCAAGTAGCTGGGACTACAGGCGCCGGCCACAACGCCTGGCCATTTTTTGGTTGCAGCCACCATTGTTGTTTGGCGGGCCCGGGCTGGATTCGAACCCGCCAGCTCAGGTGTACGTGGCTGGCGCCTTAGCCCATTGAGCCACGGGCACCAAGCCTTAAATTTTTTATAAAGTTTTTTTGTTCATAAAATTTCACTAATCTTACCCCAAGAAAAGACAAACAAAAGAAAAAAGAGCATTATGAGGGACATAAAAAAATTCCTTAATCTTCTTAACCAGAAAAATTGTTTTCAACATTATGAGCCAATGCATATATATATATATATATTCATATCTATATCTATACAAACATATATATAATATATATAAATATTCTTAAATAATTCAGAAATGGAGCTTTAAGGTTTTTCTCTTTCTTTTTAAGAAATTTACTTTGAAAAGTAGAAATGAGTTATTCTTTGTCGACAAAGATGACACAAAGGAGAAATAAGTATTCCCTCCTGATGGAACAAGACAGCAAGGCTTGCTGGAATCCATTTAGCACAATCAGTTGGTCTATTATCTCCCGATTATGGAAGTAGAAAAATGAGATATTTAATCAGGACATATTTTAGAAAGTTGTAACATATTTGCGTATTTCCCTAAGGCCTATAATGAAGAGCTCTTAATATTTCATTATCATTATTACCAGAAGAGAAGAGTTATAATAAAAACTCTCCTTCTGGTCTTCATCCCAGAACAAAGGAGAATTTCAGCATCTCTGGATTATATCAGCAATGACCACACAGCCAAACAAGCAAAGAACTAGATCAGAATTCTGGATCCACTTCTCAGTCCATTTCTGTTCTTTATCTTTACCAACCATCTGCCCCTAATTTAGAATCTGCTCTGTGGCTGGAAGATCATGAAAAGCAATCATTCTTATACACAGGATAAGGTAGACATCTTCCACTGAACACCAGATTCCTCCACAGGTTCAGGATTGAGAGCTACAATGAGTAAACTGAGGCATATTCATGGAAAGATCAAGAAGTGATTGGTGTAGGCATCTTTACAATCTTAGAATTCATCTGATTGAATTAATGCCAATCACTAACATTATCCTCTGCACCAGAGATTCAATCACTGATCCAGAGAACATTATCAAATACCAAAATGCTGATTTTGACTAGGGTACGACTTTTGGCCACCAAATCCTTATACTTTTTGAGAGGCTAGACTCACATTTAGATAATAGGTTATAGCTAAGTGTGTTCTGTTCCTAAACAGGTTAAAACTGCATCACTAAGAGTTGTGAATAATTGCAGAATGCATAGACAAATGATTGCTCTCTGGACAAAAGCACATATTTGGCCCTATTTCCCCTATATTTCTCAATGTGCTATTCTCATACTCCAGGTCAAATACTAATCTTGCCAAAAAGAGAAGCTTTGATTTATACGGTAAGAGTATGGGTAAGTGCAACCCTCAGGAATGTCTGAGTCAAACCAGACAGGGCAGCCTGCTTCTCATATCCAGTGTGACCTATGGTGGCATGTCTGATAAGAACAAGCAATAAAAAAAAAAAAGATGGCATGATGGGAATTGAGAATTGAAAAACAACCAGATCATAGTAGCCCCTAACACAATGGCCCGGGATAGCAAAATTTCAGCCATTCCCAAACATTGGGGCAATTCATTAAATGTCTTCAAACTGCTTTTTCTTTTTATATATGTATACCATGAAAAGAGTGTTAGTTTGTGTAAAGAAGGACCAATAAATTTATTCACATTTAGCTGTCATCTGTGTGGAGGGAGAATTATTTGGAAAGGCTAACTGGTATAGCAGGAGAAAACAAAACCTGGCTTAGTTTCTAAAAGAGAATGCCTTTTAAAGGCCAGCTAGTGAGATGTGAGAGTGTGTAGGGGTGTATGTGTGGGTGTGGGGGGTGTGTATGTGTGTGTCTTTTTCTCCCCATCCACCCACCCATGTCTCCTTCTACCTCCATCTTTTCCTACCTATTTCCAGAAAGGGTCCTGACTTTATCCTGCTATAGTCCCTTTTATCCTAACAGGAAAATCCCAATCCTCCCTTCCTTGCCAAATCTATATTCTGGAAATCTGGGTAAATTTTTCCATAACATTTCAAATGAAGTTGTTCTCATCTTATCATTCATCCATTCACTTATTCATAGAATTTATTGAGTTCCTCCCATTCAAAATGATAGAAGATGCTCTGGTGCTCATAGGCTATGGAGGAGACACACAGAGTCATTTCCAGGACTGTGTGATTAGGGATAAAATAGGAGCTATGGGGAGAGGACAGGAAGGCCACCTTCACCTAGTCTTTAAGGGGATCAGAAGGGATGTTTACTATGAGATCCACAAGAAAAGAGGAGTCAGCCTGATGAGGGAGGTATTAATAATGTGGAAGAGCAAAGATATGCCATGATAGGCAAAGACTCTGGGGCCTAGCACTGTGGATGAAGAGGAGGGAAGACTCTAGATTAGAAAATAATTACAACTGGAGAGTCAGAATGAATAAAGAAAATGTGGTATATATAGTATATACACAATGATATACTATTTGGCTGCCGAAAAGAATGAAATCATATCTTTTGCAGCAAGAAGAATGGAACCAGATGCCATTATCTTAAGTGAAACAACCCAGACATAGACAAATACTGCATGTTCTCACTTATACATGGGAGCTGGTTGATGTATGTGTACATGCGGAATCAGAGTGCGGAATGATGGACAATGGAGACTCGCAGGGGCGGAGGAATGAGAAGGGGTAGAGGTGCTTCATGGGTACAATGTGTGTTGCTCCAGTGATGAATGGACTGAAGGCCCTGAATTCACCACTGTGCAATACATCAATGTAGCAAAAATGCAAGTGCAACCTATGAATGTATACAAATAAAAAATAAATGGAAAAAACTGGAGAGTCAAACAGAAGCCTTATATGCTTTACTGTTTTATTCTGAAGACTACAGGACTTTGAAGCAAAGGAGTAAAGTGAAAACATTTGCTTTTTATACTTATTGTATTACTGGCAGAAATATGTAACGCTTGGAGAAGGGCAGAAATGGAGCTCAGGAGAACATTTAGGCAGAAATGAGATGATTTATTTGAAGGTAGAATCAGGATCATATGGACCAGTAAAATTAAGGGATCTTATATCATTTCTGCCCTCTGGAACCCAGACCTTTTAAGTCAAATGGAAACACCCATGTACCCCTAATCTGGTGAATCATAATACCAGGCATTCACACTCTAATTCTTGCATATGACAATCATTGTGGGCACAACTTCCATGATGGCTTTGCTATCCTTTTTGCTATTCTTGCTCTAAAACTATGTCTAATTCTGAGACTTGGTTGTCCCATAGACCTTTACAAACCCACCTCCTTTCTAACCTTTCCTTGATACCTTCACTTTCCTACAAAAAATCAGTAAGATGAGAATATCACACTGAAGCCAAAATTATATTGCTTAAAGCCATAAAACTAAATCAGATTGTCAAAACAAGCTGTTCAATGGAAGACATAGCCTTTACCAAAAAATCCAGAAATACTTCTTATGGCCAGTCACACTTACATGTTAAAAATGCTGAAATGACCTTGTATTAACCTTTGTATGTCAGGTGAACTTTTAATGAGATTTTAAGACCCAGATCAAAGAGCATCTATTTGGTAATATTTCTCTGAATGCCCCCCCAGAAAAAGTGAGTCAATTACTCCTGTTATCTTACAGTATTTTGTGCTTGCTTCTTAACTACCCAGTTCAAACCCTAGCTTTGCAACTTATTTTTGGGTAATGTTGATCATATTTCTTTCTACCTGTAAAGCAGAGAGCAAAACAGATCCTCCTAGTGTTGCTGCATAAAATAATCACTAATGAGTACTTGCCTGTATTCCCAGCACATAAAAATAATAGCTACTGGGTGTGGAAGGTTTACTATTGCATTATTTTTTTTTTTTTTGAGACAGAGTCTCAAGCTGTCACCCTCGGTAGAGTGCCATGGTGTCACAATCTCACAGCAACCTCAAACTCCTGGGCGTAAGCGATTCTCTTCCCTCAGCCTCCCAAGTAGGTAGGACTACAGGCACCCGCCACAACATCTGGCTATTTTTTGTTGTTGTTGCAATTGTCGTTGTTATTTTAGCTGGCCTGGGGCGGGTTTGAACACACCACCCTCTGTGTATGTGGCCGGTGCCCTGCCGACTGAGCTACAGGGGTCACCCAACTATCACATTATTTATCATTTTCCTCCATTAACTTAGGAAGTCCCATAGTGAAAGACCCTCTTAATCAGCTATGAATCCCCACTGTCTAGCAAGCCATTTGGCATGTGGAGGAAGCTCCATACATATTTGTAGAATGTATGAATGAGTGAGTGGGTATAAACATGATATCTGATGATCAGGGTCCACTGCCACAAACAAATTAAAGCCCTGGTTCTTGGCAGATTCCAGGTGATGAAGTGTTCAGGTTGGTTCATGAAACCATAGGTTCAGCCCCAACACGGCAAGCCTGCTGAGTCGTTTCTGCACACTGACTGTATCTCAGACTGCTCTTCATCCCAATCACTGGCTTAATCACCTCTGCTGGCTTCTTTCCTGCTTCTTGGGGAGTGAAAAGTTTCTGCTACTAACAGAATGACTGCCTGTGATCCCATCCTTTCCATTTGGGCAGTCTCCTATTATTGTCGATTCTCCCCTTGCTTTAACAAGTGGCTTCCGCTTCATCACAAAGCATTCTGTACTTATATCTTCCTTTATCCCTGTGTGGAGTGGAACAGAGCAGAGAGAGTTCCTCCCTGCCCACATTGTGCTGACACTGAAAGAGACACAATCATCAGGCAGGGAGGAAAGATGGCTTTTGAAATCAGAACAAATGTACCCCGGCTCAATTCTATGCTTCGTTTAATTAGGACTCAATTGGCTCTGGCCACCATGACTGAGTTCCTCTTTTCATAGGAAACCAGAACTTGCTCACTCTCTTCATTTATATGAGAAATGGAGATAGATGAGGAAGAATTGAGTGGAGCTTGCAATGAAAAACAGCATCTTACAGAAGGAGAATCAGTGAGCAAAATACATTTAAATAAGGATGATGTAATGAGGAAATTAATTCCTCACCTAACATATGCAGGAACTGTGCTAGAATCTGGGGACACACCTTTGAATAAGACTGGTTTCTGCACTCAAGGACTTTGGGGGAATAAAAATCATCTGTGATTATTGGGAGTAACCGATATTATTTAGCTTTGGGAGGAAAAGCAGAAGAGGTAGCATGAGGTATGTCTTAAAATCCAAATGCAATGTAGAAGTGAGCTGCCTGCAATCTCCTTACAGTTGTCTATAAAACACTACACCGTCACCTGCCTAGCTGACCACTTGCAACAACATTGTAAATGAGAGTTACATAGGGTGGTACCTGAAACCACCTAAAAATCAAAGCATTCCTGAGAGGCATTAATGCATCAGTACCTAAATTCACCTGCTACCAGTCATCCTGCTCCTTCTTCCCAAGCCAAAGACAGATCCATGTATTGTATTTCCCAGCCATAGATTATTAATGAGTCACAGCAAATTGTCAATGCCCTTCCTAATACTATGTTATGAACACAGGAAATGAGGAATAAGATACACAGCTTGATGTGACCAGAATTTGAAGTTGATAATCTTTCACACACCCTAAGGAAGTGTGACTTCAGTTGTCATCCTGAGGCTTTCTAGCCACAAAGTGCCACTGTCAAGAGTTGGAACCTTTTACCACATTTCTTTAAATTCACACATCTTGCCATTTGTCACACCAATAGTTCATAACCAACTCCAAGTTAGCACAATCCATCTACTTGAATGCTGTGACTGTCTCTGTTTCTGGGTCATGTGACTTCATGCCTCTCTTCCTTTCTTTGTCTTCCTCCTTCTCAGTTAACAAACTGACTTCAAAGGCTTGGCTTGACATGGGACCTGGATAGCTGTAAGTTTACTTTAGTCATGACTCATAGAATTGTAAAATAATAAAGATTCAACTAAAAATGGCTTACGTAAAACAGGGATGCTGTTGAATCATGCAACTAAAAAAGCTAGTAGTAGAAAAGTTAGTTCTAGACAACTATCTATCCACCTCTATCTCTATATTTCTGTCTTTCCCTAGTTCTGCTTTCATCTGTGTGTTCAATACTCAAATAAGATATCACCATGTAAGGCCAGGCACCGTCAAACACCTGTAATCCTGGCACTCTGGGAAGTCAAGGCAGGAGGATCACTTCAGTTCAGGAGTTTGAGACCAGAATGAGCAAAAATGACACTCCATCTCTACAAAAAAACAGGAAAAAATTGTCTTGGCATGGTGGCACACACCTGTAGTCTCAGCTACTCAGGAGGCTGAGGCAGGAGGATCACTGGAGCTCAGGATTTTAAAGTTGCAGAGAACATGATGATACCACTGCACTACAGCTAGGGGTGACAGAGCCAGACTCTGTCTCAAAAAAAAAAAAAAAAGATCTCTGTGTGGTCTCTGAAAGCTACAGTCTTTCATCTTATAACTATAAAAGAAGCACAAAGGAGAAAAAATTCCTTCCAATCTCCTCAGTAAAGGTCAAAATATTACCTCTGAGTGGATTGACTGAGGCATGTGTCCATCTCTGAAGAATATGCTGTGACCTCAGAGAAAGGATGAACTGATTGGCCAGACTGGTTGTTCACCCACCCCCAGAGCTAAGGATGAGTCACCTCATGATCTGATAGAGGAGAATATACCCTTCCCAAATGAGTCTCCAGAAGCTATTACTGGTAGAAAAACTGATGAACGCTGAGAAGTGAAAAAGAAAAAGCCAGAAATGTCCCCTGAGCTCCCACATTTGAACATGTCATCCCAGTTGAGCCCACAGCTTTCAACAGTCTGAGAAAGACAGCAAAAAAGAAAAGTCTCTGAACCAGATTTTAAGTAGATAAGGCTTGGCTTATTTCCTGTAGCTCGTCGCCCTCTCATGCCTCCGAGAGGAAAGAACTGATAGAAAGTGCGAGTGGGAGAACAGACCACAGGAGCAGAACATTTGTTCTCAATCTTTTGTGATCGCGATAAAAATCAGATGTTAATATGGGCAAAATATGACAGATTCAGATTACAACTATTGGCAGGATGTAGGACTGTTCCAGCGGGAGGCCCTTACTTTGTTTCCCTTTAGGTCATCACACTGATGCAGAGCTGGTCTATTTGCACAAAGAAATAAGTTGTAACTGAGTATCTGAATTGTTAAGTGCCATAAAGAGGCTTCTAAGGAGGGTTTCAACTTCAGAATCTATCTCTACTTTGGATATGAGAAAGAAACGACCAACTGCCTATTCAAACCTGAATTATATTTCTTTTTTTCTCCAATCAATCACAAAAGTCACAGATACAGAGAAACTGTTTTGCTGTATTTTCATTATAGGTGGAAATGTTGTCAAAGCATTTTTGAGTGGCAGCTTTTTGGTGTTCTGTTGCTTTGCTTTTTCTTTTTACTGGCTCCTGCTCCATCATTTAAGTGCCACTTCATCAGCTATGCTAGTTGGATCTTCATGAGGAGCACTTATGGACATGGTAAGTTTTCCCTTCCCATTGGCCCCAAGTGGAATTTCTAATAACAACAATAAAAATACTATCAACCTCATTATTATCATTATCAACAGCAATAACCACAGAACAAAAACGTGGTGTGGCACAATAGCCATATTGATGAGTGTTTAGTGTATCATAGTCTCTGCTAAGAAGTTTGATTCTACTACCACAAGTTTTACAGTAAAACCAACACTTTTTTCATCCTCACATTAAAAATGAAGAAAACTGAGACTCAGAAGCCAATGCTTCAACCAATAGATGTAACTAGTACATGTACCCTCTCCAACAAGTTCCAGGCCTTTCTCAGCAAACATACATTCTCTCTTCATTTCCTCTTGCTGCTGTGCTGTCTCCAGCATTTACTAAAGCTCTATCTGGAAAGCTGTTTCTGGGGCGTAATCTCCACAGCCATAATGACCTATCCCCACCTGGCTAACTTTTATTCATGCTTTAGAATAAAACTCACCTCCTCAGAGCTGATGGCCAAAGTGGCCACTTTGAGCATTCCTTCCTCTTTATAATGCATATAGAGTGGGCATGGATCACCAGCATTGCCTCCCATAAGACTCAAAATTCTATTCAGTTTTCACCCAGAGGTATGTCTTTAGCTTTTTGTTCCGCTGTAGTCATTTACTGCATACTGCCAAACAGAAAGGTTACTATAATCAGTACTCAGGTGGGGGACGGGGTGTTTAGGACCACTATACTCTAAGCAGTTTCTCAGGACTTCCTCCACCCCTCACTGCCTTCTCCATTCCCTCCTTTTTGCGAATCTTTATCTCCTTTCTTTAAAAAGTGTGGATATATCCCAAATGTGACTTTCTCAAATACTTACTGAAGTAAGAAAAACTATAAATAAGTTGACTGACTGATTACAGAGAATAGAAACACGTAAAACTCTGATAAATTATAGTATGTATGTCTTATCTAATGGACATTTGTTGCCCTAAAATTGAAAGCCCAATATTCACCAGAACTTCTGAATATTTAATAGAAGCCAGAAATATTAAGTTTTACTTTTATATGTAAAAATATCTTACTATTTTAATATCACATACCAGGTATGTGACATTGTATAAGTTATTTAATGTCTCCATACCTTAGTTTTCTTATTCATAAAACGGAGACAATATTGGAACCTAACTTATAGGGCTGCTATGAGATGTAAATTTTTCAATATTTGTGAAAAGCTTAAAGTAGTTCTTGGCACATAATGTTTACACATATATTTGAATATGTACCACTTAATTATAATAGTAACCTTCTAATAATATAAAATATTCAATTTCATGTTAAATACAAAATTGAATATTGAAAATATAATGGAATAACAACAATAAAGATACGTGTTCTTTTTTTAGAAAAACACTGTGCAAAGTAAGCAAAAGTCACCGTGGGTGAGGTTAACAGGTTATGAGCATTGGACCTCTGCTTAGACTTTAAGTGAAAGCTTCATCTTGGACCACGTCGAGATCTGGCCTATCTCTTCACTCTTTTCCCCTACACAGTTTCAAAAATACTCCCTTCCCTGACCCCAGAGAAAACAATTTTTTCAAGTCATGACTGCTCAGACCACCCCTGACTCCTAAGACTACCCCAAAAGGGGCAATTTGTAATATCTGCCTTTACCCCCAACCCACAGAGATGCAATTGAAAAACTTTGCCCTAAAAAGCAAATTCTTCATGAAGCTCCTGCTTCCTAGGCCTCAGAGGGGTCTCTATCAGATACAGCCCACTTTTCAACCAATCTTATCTGTAATGTTTGCAGATTGTGCCTGCCACCCCTGTAGCCAGCTGTGTTATCAACAATCAGCAGCACGGCAGGGACAGGGGCAGGCATAGTTGAGGACAAAGCTAAAAATAACTATTTTAAAATTAAATTCTTGAATTGGAGAGGAAAAGGAGGAGAAACAGGACACAATAGGACAGGTTTTATTTATTTACAACAATGAATCAAAGATAAAGGGAGTAAAAAGGCATTTTCAGGGAGCTGGGCGTATGGCAGAATTGTTTTCATCTCTGGCGATGTTGTTCAAACACCAATGATAAAGCAACGTAAATGCCTGTCAGACAAACCCAAAGGAAGCTTATTTACACGTTCGGGATATGCAAGGTTATAAATGATGGTTTAATTAGGAAAACATGCCTAGTCATTTGAACAAGCAGACCTAAAAACAGACATAACATAGGGCTGGGAGGAAAATAAATTTAAGGAAATTTCCTTTTTATTGCTTTATTCTAATACATTTCCCTCTTTCCTCCTGCCTCCCTCCGTTCCATTTTTATTTCCATTAGAAAAAACACTTCTCAGCATTTCCCAAGCTGCCCTTAACCTTTCTGACTTGCTCACTTGGGGCCTGTAGAAGACAAAGCGCTCTCTCAATGACAGGAGACAGGCACTAGGCAGTACCCAATGCACGTAGACTGGCCTCTGGGGCTGGAATTGTGGCTTCCTAAAAACAAACAGTGCAGGAGCTGATGGATTAGGGAAGGTGTATAGAACATCCAACTCTATACCTAGCAAATATAAAGCATTCAATAAATAGAGTTTCCTTATCTGCCACTCAGTAAGGAACTTGTATTTATTATTGAAATGAAAAAAATGTCCCTCACACACCTATAATAAGAACTTTCGATGGGTAAGAATTATATCAATAGAAACTGATTATTTTGGAGTGTAAGGTCCTATTTGATACAGTCTCTTTATATTTTAATTTAGGTTTTTCAAATTTTCTGCAATAATAAATAAGAATTAAGATGTTTTTAAATCAAAAATTCTGAATGCTGTTATATTAAATGCGGGTCATTTTCTAGTCTTATACACCTATCCCCATCCAATGTCCTGATATTCAGTAAAACTGACTTATTAGTGAACTCCAAAACTAAAATTTTCATTCTTGTTTGTGGTCTTTTCAAAACTTGCCAGGTTGGCATTAATACCAACTTTAGCCTGAATACCACTGGAGGTGGTTATAATCTCTCAAAACACACACAAAAACATACAGAAACAAATAAAAGAATTAGTAGAGCATAAACAATTCATTTCATCATTCTGGACACTATTCCTAGGAACCCTTTTTGTTACCTGTAGCCGGCACTTGTGATTAATTGTTCCATTTCCCCTCAGTCCACCTAATTTCAGCACTGATGTGGTGGACAGCTCTGGCATTTTCACCAAATGTCCTTTGGTTCCTCTCTATACTGCTTTCTCAAAATCTGGGGAAAGAAGCTTAGCCACATGCAGTTGCAACCCAGAAATGTGAGGGAGTCTATGCCCCCCAATCTTCATCCTATGGGGGATGAAATTCTATGCATAAATGTCTCAACTTCTTCATCCTTCTGTAGGATAATTCTAAGCAATAACCAGCTCATTAACATACACTTTATGGTTTTTCTTCCTTCCTTATATCTTTCTCCTTAGTCCCACACTTCTTTTATCTGTGTTCAGCTCCAAATAAACTCCCTGTGTCTTAGTCAGTTTGGGATGCTATAACAGAATATCATAGACTGGGCGACTTTACAACAAACATTTATTTCTCACAGTTCTGCAGGCTAGAAGAACAAGATTAAGTTGCCAGCTATATCCTCACAAGGCAGAAAGAGAGACCTCCCGTCCCTTCCTCTCTTTATAAGGACATTAATAGAATCATGAGTGCCCCACCCTAATGACCTAATCTAATCCTAATGACCTTACTAAGGCCTCACTTCCAAATACCATAAACATATGAATTTGGAGGTTAAACATACTCAGCCCATAATGTCTTGCATCAAGTCCTTAACTCAGGGTCAATTTTAAGTGGTAAGGAGACATATGGTTGGACCCAGACTAAAACATCATAATTATAAATTTACAGAGTAAGACATCATAATTACAAATTTATAGATTGAAAAGAATCCCTAAGTCACTAATGGCAATCATGTTACTAAGAACACTTGCAGCCTGGATTTTATTTATTAGAATCTGGAGCCTAAATTAAACTTAACAACTTCCATACCAAACGGGCCTAGAACAAAATTCTTTCCTGTTTGGATGTGCTGTTAGTACATAGAACTATAACCAGCAGTAAAGGAAGTAAGCAAATGCTTTCACTAATTCAAAGGAAAAAAAAACACACTTTTTTAAACTCTTGGTCTTGAAGAACCCGGGTCCTAGGAGCATGGGAGACTCAATTCATTCAACTGTAACTACCTTCTTTTATCCTGAGTTTTGACAGCCTAACAACAGAAAGGGAATTATGTCAGCTTTCCAGCTTAGCATGAGCTCTTCTCCAGAACCAATGACATATAATATGTATATTTTCCTTTCCTGCTAAAAAGCTGTGACACATTATTAAAGCTTCACAAAGTCATGCTATCTTGGGACAGCCCTAAACAACTTGTTTCTATCTTATTTCTGAGACAAAAACATTCACTGTATCCAGCCTTCATTGACTTTTCTGAATATTATTCTAAATGTTGACATGTGCTTGGCAACTAACATTTATTGGTTAAATGTTTATTTCTCCCAAAATTGTTTTTAATATAATAATATAATAAGTATGAATCCCAAAGTCATCACTAAATATGTGACCCTCCTTAGTCAAATGTCAGTATTTTGTTTTATAAAAACACAACTAACAATAAAACTCACACTGTAGGTTGTAAAAATTGCAAAAATCCTTTCAGTGTGTTTAGTGAAGTCCATGGCACAAAGGCACTTCAAAATGTGAAATATTTTTATTAAAATCATATACAGTTATAACTGTAACTGCACAGCGCAAAAATACAAAGTGAGCATTGCATATAAAATCTGGAGACACTTTAGCTAAAAGTCTTCTCATCATAACTCTTTTTTTTTGCAATTTAACCTACATTAAACTTGAACTATAACGTATAAAGAGATGAATTTATCAGAAAAAGCAAAAATGACATTCATATAGACATTTACAATATAGAAAGGAAAGCAGATAGATATAGATATATATACATAGGGTGCCCCAAAAATGTATACAGACTTTAAGACAGGAAAAAATTGTATTAAATTTGTAATACACAAGTCATATTTGACATCTGTAATTATAAGAGATGCTCAGTATGACTTGTATTCATCTTTTGCTATTGGTATATATTATTATAATTTATATAAATAGATTTAATTATGCACTAAATGCTTATTGAATGTAAGCTTTGTACTAGAAAGTACTAGATAATAGGAGCATAAAGATAAACAAAACTCTATCTCCTTCAAGGGAAGCAGCCATCAAATGAATCAATAAGAGCACTATATCAAGGCAGGGCACAGTAGCTCATGCCCATAACCCTAGCACTCAGGGAGACTGAGGCCAGTGGATTGTGTGAGTTCAGGAATTCAAGACTGGCTTGAGCAAGAGTGACACCCCATCTCTACTAAAAATAGAAAGACTAGTTGGGCATTGTGGAGGGCACCTATAGTCCCAGCTACTCAGGAGGCTGAGACAAGAAGACAGATTGAGCCCAAGAGTTTGAAATTGCTGAAAGCTATGATGCCACAGCACTCTACCAAGAGCAACAAAGTAAGACTCTGTCACAAAATAAAAAAGAAAGAAAATAGCCCTAAATCAATATGATAAATATTATGTTCAAAGTAATATGAGAAGACTTTAAAAGGAATAAACAGCTCTATCAAGGAGAGTTAGAGGTAGGGGGGAGTTAAGTAGAGCTTCTCTGTTATAACTGCTAAACTGGTACATGAAAGATGAATAGGCGATAATAAGTTAACCAATGGGAAAAGAGGGTTCCAGGACATAGCATAAACAAAAGCAAGGAATTATGGAAGATCATAGTATCTTCAGGGAACTCTAAGTAGTTAGATTAAATTGAATCTAGGAGAAATAGGGAAGGTGAGGAGGAGAGATGAAGAAAACAATTGTCACACATGTTATGTTGCAATTATTTTGAAATGGTTTTAATAGAGTTATAAGCAAACTTGTATAAACTATGAATATCACAGAAGGTTAGATTATTTGTTCATTTTTACTAACTAGGTTGTGGCAAAACTAAAACTAAAAGCTGAGTTTCCCAATTCCAGATGCAGTGCCCTATCCTCTAGACCAATGGTTCATAAAAAGGGGTAATGGGACTAAGGAAAATTATTAGAAATACATGTTCTCATGCTTTGTCCCAGAACTACTGAATCAGAAATTCATGAATGTGGCTTAGAAATGTGTGTTTTTAAAGCCTTCCAGTTGATTCTGAATCACACTAAAATTTAGGTATTGCTATTCTCAATCATGTTGTGGTTTTCATATTCCCAAATAGTTTTCCAAGAAAGAAACTAAAGAAAAATCAAAATTGCTTTTTTTATGGCATCCAGAAATCATATATGTACAAAAAACTTTATAAATTTAGTATTCTGTGAAAACAATATGAAAATGTTCTATATAGCCAATAACTCAGCAGTCACAACAGGTTCAGATGTCCAGAAAAGCTGCTTACCTCCAGAAGTTATTTAGGTGCTAGTTACATGGAACCCCAAGAATAAGTGCCTCCCCCTCGCCCAATGTACTTGCAGGAAGGAGTAAAGAGAGAGAAAAAAATTATAAGAAATTGAAGAAGATGGTCATCTCCTTTCCCTAAAGTATACTAAATTTATGTTTCAAGAACTTGAGAAATCCATTCCCAGAATAACAACATTTTAGAGTTTAGAGAAATGTAAATAAAGTCTATTGAGCCATTTTCAATATCAGTCACCTCATTCTTTATTTAAAAAAGAATTCTAAAGTGAATGGACAACCTAATTAATACAAAGAATAAAGTAATATTTTGAGTGCATTTCTGTAGAAAACTAATAAAATTGTTAAAAATAGACTGAAAAAAATCCTATTTTATAAGACTGAGCATATAACATTGAAGAAATGCAGACTAGACACTATGAGTATAGCATTGATTTTTCTGAAATTAGAACCATTCTGCATCCAATCAACCTGCCTCTCTATTGCTGACATCAATCATTGAGGAGACGGAAAAAAAACTCATTTGTGCCAGTATCTGGCAAACTAACACAAGTTAATTTGTCAATTAAACTATCAGTGTAATAGGCAATGTTACAAACTAACATTAGCAGGTTAAGACAGGCAAGCCGTATAAATTCATAAAGAGAAACACAAATCAACAACAGGAATTCAGATGCAGTTTAAACGTAGATGAACAATGGCAAAACTAAATTAAAGACAGGGTCTGAGTGACCTCTAGTGTCATCAAGATGAATATGAAGTAAGAGAAATGAGCTATGTTGCCAAATCCTAAATATAAACATAAATATAAGTTTATATACACTGTGTGTGTATACATTGTGTGTATATATATATATATATATATATATATATATAAACTTCATTACAACATAGTTTCCATTTCATTTGTTTAAAAGTCACCTAAAAAACAATGTGTAGGATTTTGTATGTCAGTCTTCATCACTGAAACACTGCTCTGGCTTACTGACTTATATTAAAATGTCTTCTTTTGTACGTACACAAAAGTTTGAGTTCTCAGCCTCATTATTCAAATGCCTCTGGGGGAAAAAAAATGCCTTGTATTAAATGTTAAGTAACAGTAGGTTTCCCAACTGATATTGGGAAAAGGTCAAGGGAATGCAGAGAGGCAATAAAGTCATTCCAATTTTAGTAGTGTTGAGAGTGCTTACATTCAGTTGCTTCACCTTCTAATGTATGCATTGATTTTTCTAAAAGCACAAACTCTGATCACCTTCAGTCAAGGTTCTTCAAAACCCCCTGATTGCCTACCAAATTAAGAACAAATTCTTAGGTGGGTCATTCAGGGGCTTCCATGAAATGATCCCCCTGCCACAACCTTCATTTCCTGAGAAGGCATTGTCGTATGTCACAACACTAGTATTACATCTGCACATGCAGACTTCTCAACTACCAATGTCTTTTTTAACTGCTAGAATTTTGCAAACTTTTGTATAAAGATAGTCCCAAATCTACGAAGGGCTTGCAGCTTATTTTTAATAATGTCCTGATTTCAAGTCCTATTTCTACCACTTGCTAAATGTGTAAATTTGGAAAAAATGCTTAGCCTAACTTAACTCAGTTTGATCATCCCCAATATAAGGATAATGTATATAATGAATATATTACCACAACTACTTCTGCATGACAGAAATTAAAGAAGGGTAAAACGAAACCAAGGTCAAATACCATTTCTGTCACTGATTAACTTTGGAATCCTGGGTAAGTCAGTCAATTCTCTTAGTTTCCGTTTCCTCATTTGTAAAACAGGTAACAATCATAACCAACTCATAATGTTAATGTGAGGATTAAAATTAGGTGACCTATATGAAAAACCATGCAGTGTATCATGGGCACTCAGAAAGTGTTTTACTTTGCACCTTCTGAGACTACTTGCCTCTACTACCTCTTCCATTTGAGGTTGGGCGATGAATATCAGGTGATGGGGAGTCTCTGATTATCCTCCTCTTCCTTTTCTTACTGCAAATGTAGTCAGCCAAAGATTAAAGGAAATGTTAATAGTACATCTAAGGCATGGCTATTATGAGCCATCTATAATCACATTTGGTTTCACCTGGGTCCTGAACCTCTTAGGACTTCTGCTATAAGTTACAGGATAACCCCGTCAGCCTTCTAAACTCAACATTATGTGATCAGTAAAATTATTTTAGTCATAGTCTTGGGCTAAGCCAGGCTGAGGGTGAAAAGTTAAAACAAAGCTTGTAAGCTGGGCATAATGGCTCACACCTGCAATCCTAGCACTGTGGGAGGCTGAGGCAGGAGGATTGCTCAATCCAGGAGTTCAAGACCAGTCTGAGCAAGAGCAAGACTCAGTCTCTACAAAAAATAGAAAAATTACCCAGGCTTTGTGGCTCACACCTATAGTCCCAGCTACTTTGGGAGGCTGAGGCAGGAGGATTGTTGAACCCAGGAGTCTGAGGTTGCAGAGAGCTCTGATGATGATGCTGTGTTCTAGTCCAGGAGACAGAGTAAGATCTTATATCAGAAAAAAAAAAAGAAGAAGAAGAAGAAGCTTTAGTGTATCATTGTATGATTTCAAGTAGAATGATGGTTGCCAGTGGCTAGGTGGAAAGGAAAGTAAGGAATTTGTTTAATGGGTATAGAGTTGCAATTATGCAAGATGAAAAAGTCCTGGAAATTGATTATACAATAGTGTGAACATACTTAACAATACTGAACTACAACAGAAAAATGGTTAACATAGTAAATTTTATGTTATATGTATTTTACTACAATTAAAAACTTTTTAGGCTCGGCACCCGTGGCTCAACGGGCTAAAGCGCCAACCACGTACACCTGAGCTGGCGGGTTTGAATCCAGCCTGGGCCCTCCAAACAACAATGACGGCTGCAACCAAAAAATGGCCGGGCGTTGTGGCGGGCGCCTGTAGTCCCAGCTACTTGGGAGGCAGAGGCAGGAGACTCGCTTGAGCCCAGGAATTGGAGGTTGCTGTGAGCTGTGATGCCACAGCTCTCTATCCAGGGTGACAGCTTGAGGATCTGTCTCAAAAAAAAAAAAAAAAAGAAAAAGAAACAGAGTTTCACATGCTCAAGAGAGTGCCGTGGTGTCACACCTAACAGCAACCTTCAACTCTTGGGCTTAAGCGATTCTCTTGTTTCAGCCTCCAGACTAGCTGGGACTACAGGTGCCCGCCACAACGCCCAGCTATTTTTGTTGCATTTGCCACTGCTATTTTAGCGGGCTGGGGCCGGGTTTGAAACTGCCACCCTTGGTATATGAGGCTAGCACCCTACACACTGAGCTACAGGTGCCACCCTGTTTTGCAATTGTCTATAAAAAAAAATTGTGTGTGTGTGTGTGTGTGTGTGTGTGTGTGGTGTGAGGCAGGAATAAGAAGATGGAGGAGTAAAGTCTAAAAAGATTCGATCCATCTATTATGGAGCTGTTTTTAGCCAGAAGGGCCAGATGGTGACATAAAAACACAAACAAAATTGTTTTTTTTTTTTTTGAGACAGAGCCTCAAGCTGTCGCCCTGGGTAGAGTGCTGTGGTATCACAGTTCACAGCAGCCTCCAATTCTTGGCAAGTATCCTGTCTCCGTCTCCCAAGTAGCTGGGACTACAGGCACCCGCCACAACACCTGGCCATTTTTTGGTTACAGCTGTCATTGTTGTTTGGCGGGCCCAGGCTGGATTCGAACCCGCCAGCTCAGGTGTACATGGCTAGCGCCTTAGCCCATTGAGCCCATAAACAAAGTTTTATGGCGCTGAGCCCATAAAACAAAGTTTTAAAACATAACATTTGGACCGTTAGATTTGAAAAAGTGGGAGAATTTCAGACAACTTATCTGAATGCCAGTTCTTCCTTCCTGGGTCGCCTTCCTTTCCGTCTCTCTCCCTATCTCCTATAATTCTTACACACACCATGCCTCATTGGAAGTCATAATCCCATTTGGTTATTGGTTGTTGTTGTCTGAGACAAGGTATTGCTTTGTCACCCAGGCCACAGTGCAATACCATCATCATACATAGCTCACAGCAACCTCCAACTCCTGGGCTCAAGTCATCCTCCTGCCTCAGCCTCCCGAGTAGCTGGGACTATGGGCAGGTCAGGAGTTCCAGACCAACCTGAGCAGGAGCGAGATCTTGTCTCTACTAAAATAGAAAAATTAGGAAAATTAGCCAGGCATGGTGGTACATGCCTATAGTCCCAGCTACTTGGGAGGCTGTGGCAGGAGGATCACTTGAGCTAGGAGTTTGAGGTTGCTGTGAGCTATGATGATGCCATTGCACTCTTCTGGGGGAGGGGAGGTCAAGGAGATGACAGCAAGACTCTGTCTCAAAGGTAAGTAAATAATTAAATAAATAAAATTTGTTTCTAGCCGGACGTTGTTGTAGGCGCCTGTAGTCCCAGCTACTTGGGAGGCTGAGGCAAGAGAATTGCCTAAGCCCAGGAGTTGGAGGTTGCTATGAGCTGTGTGATGCCACGGCACTCTACTGAGGGCGATAAAGTGAGACTCTGTCTCTACAATAAAATAAAATAAAATTTGTTTCTTATTATTTTTCAAATAGTAAGCAAACCACTTCTGTATAGAAAATTGCAAAACAAATTTGATCTCTTTTTAAATTTTTTTGGAGAATAATCTCACTCCATTGTCTAGGGTAGAGTGTCATGGCCTCAGCCTAGCTCACAGCAACCTCAAACTCCTGGATTCAGGCAATCCACCTGTCTCAGGCTCCCAAGTAGCTGGGGCTACAGATGCCCACCACAAAACCTGGCTAATTTTTCTATTTTTAGTACAGATGGGGTCTCTACCCTTGCTCAGGCTGATTTCAAACTCCAGAGCTCAAGGGGTCCTCCCACTGTGGCCTCCCAGAGTACTAGGATTATAGGTGTGAGCCACTGTACCCAGCCTGCAAAATACATTTTAGTTCAAAAAAAGAGATAAAATGAATTTTGTATTATTGGACTTCAAGCTATGTAAAGAAGACGTAACTAATTGACAGTTAGGAATCCATATGTGGTAATAGATCTGTATATTTTCAATTAGAAAAAGAAAACGTGCTGGAATGGATCGTTTACACTCGTCCCTCATTGATCATCTGTGGGACGAGAATCCATATGACCCACACATCCACGCCTGCACACACATTGATTATTCTCGAGAAATCAAGTTGAGGTTTGGACCACAAAAAGTTTGTACTCTTTCTCCTGGGTTCATGCAATTGAGGGTTTATTTTACTGAACCTGGGGCTCCTAGATTTACACTTCCATCGACATCCACTCTGGACATTATTTGAGGGCTCACAGACATTCAAAACACAATGAAAACAAAATCGTGTGCATCTCTCTAGGATTCAGCTTCCTCTGTCAGATCAAGTTTGACCATTTGTCACCCTAAAGGGAAATAATGTCTGTGCCCAAGCTGTGGGGTTACAGCTCCACGTTCCTTTTTTGTCTGCAATGAGCCGAAATAGTGATATCGTTCACTTGACGAATATTGACAAACATTCTCGAGTGCACAGTATGTGTAACGTAGTAAGCTGGTTGGTGTGAAAAAATAAGTAAACAAAGAAAACTAGGTAAATGTACTCAGACATTCAAAGGAAGACGTCAAAAATTAAAGGAAGTAGAGTTGGTGAAGGTGTCAGCAAAAGAGGCCTTTTGTTCACAGCTGGTGAAGAGGGTCACACTCGCCAACGCATAGTCAATGTCTTAAAAATGGGCACACTCTGTGGCCCCCAAATTGCACTTCGTGGATTTATTCTACAGTTTGGTAGTCTACTTCGGCAAAGAGAGAAGAAATAGTGGAACTCGGATTGGATACTAAGGCCAAATTGCTAGATTAGGGTGGGAGGGCCACCTTATCACGGAGGAAATGCAGATAGTGTCCAAGACATGAGGAAGGTGAAGTTTGTAGCTTTCTCCAAATCAGTTAAAGGCAGAGTCTAGTTACTTGGTTTTTTGTGTGTGTTTGCTTGTTTTTGCAGTTTTTGGCCATGGCTGGGTTTGAACCCGCCACGTATGGAGCCGGCGCCCTACTCCTTTGAGCTACAGGTGCCGCCCTAAAGTTTTTTTTTTTTTTTTTTTTTGGCCAGGGCCAGGTTTGAACCCACCACCTATGGTACATGGGGCCGGTGCCATTAATAGGGGTTTTTAAGGGCCTAGAATTTCATTGGGCCTGTGAAAATGAAAATGAGTTTTTTCACTCAGTATTTTAAGTTTCTAAAAATAAGACGAGCTTGACTAAGCCTTGGTATCTGGATTTCTGTGCAGGCAATTTCTATAGACAGGTCAAGTACAGAGGGCACTTTACCATTGCTTATACTGTAAAAAAGGAACGAGTAACCTGGCTGAGAAAGTGAACCCACTCAGGGCAAGGCCTATGCCAGAATTCAGACTGCATAAGTCAGCTATTGTACCTTGCTTTATTTTTCCAGTTTGCACTGCAGAGGTCAAAGGGCATGAAAAGGAAGGGCTTGCAAAATGCTTGCAGCGGGTCCCCAGGTTTACTTGGGAAGTGTTACCCTGGGGTTCCTCTGGTGGCTGATTACCAGAGTGTTTGAGATTACCTCTTGAGTCAGCTTGTAAGAATGATTTAAATGAGGTGTTTCTCACTATGATTGGCAAGATGGCATAAGATCTCTGGTGCAGAAGGAAGTAGTTCCTTAAATGTTTTTATAGAATGAAAGTGCATTTTGTGATCGGTTCTGGGGAAGGAGCACTCATAGATACCGTGGGGCTAAAGTGTCAGCCTCATTTGCTATTTTTATATGTGTAGTAAAACACACATAACATAAAATTACTATTCTGACCGCTTTTTAAATGGTTTTTAATTTTTCATTATTTATTTATTTTTGAGACTGAGTCTTCCTTGGTCACCCTGGGCAGAGTGCCCTGGCATCATCGCAGTTCACAGCAATCTCAAATTCTTGAACTCAAGTGATCCTTTTGCCTCAGCCTCCCGAATAACTGGGTCTACAGGCCTGAGCCGAAATGGCTGTCTAGTTTTCCTATTTTTTGTAGAGACGAGGTCTCATTCTTGGCCTTCCAGAGGGCTAGGATTACAGGCGTGAGCCTTAGAACCATTAAGTACATTCACATTTTTTGTGCATTACCACCATCCACCTCCACTTTTCTTTTCATCTAACCAAACTGAAACTGCATACCCATTAAACATTAACCTCCCATTCTACTCCCTCTCAGCCCCTGGTAACTGCTATTCGATGTTCTATTCCATTCTAAACTGGAGGATTTCTCTTTTAACCTCTATGAATTTAACTATTCTAGGTTCTCCATAGTAGTAAAATCATACAGTATTTGTCCTGCTAGGTTTGGCTCATTTCATTTAGCGTAATGTCTTCAAGGTTCAACCTTGTTATAGCATGTGCTAGAATATCTTTTGCTTTCTCATTCACTTTTGTTTTGTAATTTGTTGTTGGGATGTAATGTCAACCTTATGGAAAAGTTATAAAAATAACACAAAGAAATCCCATATGCTCTTCACCATCCAGAGTACCCTGATTTGGTTTAGTATTTCACACACACGCACACACACACACACACACACACACACACACTCATATGCAGACCCATAGCCCTTTCCCATGTGTCTTTCTATCCTGAATCATTTGAGAGTAAATTGCAGATACGTTGCCCTTTGTGTCCTAAATACTTCATTGTGTATTTCCTGAGAACAAAGACATCCTCTTACGTAATACAATTATCAAAATTAAGAAATTAACACTGATATAATGCTATTACCTAACATACTGACCATATTCGTATTTTTCTAGTTGTCAGATAATGACCTTCATAAGAAAACAAAAACTCCCCGACTAGGATCCAATCTAGGACCACACGCTGAATTTAATCAGCTGTCTCTTCCGTCTCCTTTCATCTCCATCAGTCTGCACTTGTCATTCCTGACGGCGCCTTCCTACTTTTTGAAAGTACAGGCCTATTATTTTGTAGCACATCTCTCATTTTGGCATTATACGATATACACTTGGGATTAGATTGAGGCTGGGCATGTTCAACAGCCGTGCCACAAAAGTGATATTGTACCCTTCTCAATGCATTGTATTAATATTAGGTGGGACATGATGTCAAGTTCGGCTCGCCCCCTTGTTGGTGATGCTAACTTTGATTACTTGGTTGAGGTGGTGTCTGCCAGGCTTCCCCGCTGGAGAGCTATTTATTCTCGCTTTATAATTGATATTTTGAAACAGGGTAGATGTATTCTTCAAACTGTACTCACTAATTCAGTGATCTCTCATTTTTTCAACATTTAGTGGGTAATATTCCACTATCAAGGAGAGCTTTCCCTTCTCCATTTGATTGTTTGACTATTAGTACAGATTTCTGGAGTCCTGTTTTATTTAATGGCCCATAATCCATCCCTATCATTATATTATAAAAATAATTATTGAGATGGGGTCCTGCTATGTTGTCCAGGCTGGCCTTGAACTCCTGGATTCAAGGAATCCTTTCTTTTTGGCCTATTAGCTGGGACTACAAGTATCCAGCTATTACTTATCTTGATGCTCAATGGTCTTGGATTTGGCCAGTGGCAGCTCATCAAACTGGCTCCCTTATTCTTTTCCCTTGCCTCCATCATTTTTTAAAGAATTTTCTTATTTTTCTTTTCTTTCTTTTTTTTTTTTTTTTGCAGTTTTTGGCTGGGACTGGGTTTCAACCCACCACCTCCGGCATATGGGGCTGGCACCCTATTCCTTTGAACCTCAGGCACCACCCAAGAATTTTCTTATTTTTTTGCACAACAAAATGTTCCAAGTTTGTATTATATTTTCCCTACTCTGGCTCTGGAATCAGTCACTTCAGATGATACAGACATATATTTTTTTATGTAACAGGTAGTAGTTCCCAAGCTTTTTAGTCTTATGATCTCTTCACTCTTAAAAATTATTTTGCGGCTCGGTGCCTGTGGCTCAACGGGCTAAGGCGCCAGCCATATATACCTGAGCTGGCGGGTTCAAATCCAGCCCGGGCCCGCCAAACAACAATGACGGCTGCAACTAAAAATTGGCCGGGTGTTGTGGCAGGCGCCTGTAGTCCCAGCTACTTGGGAGGCAGAGGCAAGAGACTCACTTGACCCCAGGAGTTGGAGGTTGCTGTGAGCTGTGATGCCACGGCACTCTATCCAGGGTGACAGCTTGAGGCTCTGTCTCAAAAAAAAAAAATTATTGACGAGCCAAAGAGCTTTTGTTTATGTGTGTTTTGTTTATATCTATTATATATACTACATTAGAAATTAAGTATGAGAAATTATAAAAATATTGATTTAATACTTCTCCCTTCCTCCCTTCCTTCCTTTTTTCTTTCTTTCTTTTCTTTCTCAGGGTCTTAGTCTCCCCCCGGGTGGAGTGCCGTGGTGTCTTGCCTCCCAAATAGCTGGACACCCACCACAATACCTGGCTGGTTTTTCTATTTTTAGTAGACACGGGGTCTTGCTTTTGTTTAGGCTGGTCTTGAACTCCTGAGCTCAATTAATCCACCCAAATGGGCCTCCCAGAGTGAAAGAAATACAGGCATTTAAAAAAAGGAAGATGGTTCAGTACCTGTAGCTCAGCGGCTAGGGCGCCAGCCACCTACACTGGAGCTAGTGAGTTCAAATCCAGCCTGGGCCTCCCAAACAATGACAACTACAACCAAAAAATAGCTGGGCATTGTGGCGGGTGCCTGTAGTCCCAGATACTTGGGAGCCTGAGGCAAGAGAATTGCTTGAGCCCAAGAGTTAGAGGTTGCTGTGAGTTGTGATGCCATGGCACTCTACTGAGGGTGACAAAGTGAGACTCTGTCTCAAAAAAAAGGAAGTACTGAATTTCCAATTTGGTTACACAAAATAGTAAAAAGATTTGTTTTCAGGGTCAAGTTTTGATAAAATTACTAATTTGTACTGTTTCATCAAGGACATTCTTTTTCTGTTTTTTTTTTTTTAGACAGAGTCTCACTATGTTGCCCTCAGTAGAGTGTTGTGGCATCACAGCTCACAGCAACCTTTAACTCTTGGCTTACACTTTTCTCTTGCCTTAGTCTCCCAAGTAGCTGGGACTACAGGTGCCTGCCACAACGCACGGCTATTTTTTTTTTTTTGGTTGTAGTTGTCATTGTTGTTTTGGCAGTCCTGGGCCAGGTTGGAACCCACCAGCTCCAGTATACGTAGCTGGCTCCCTAGTCACTGAGCTACAGGTGCGAAGCCCATCAAGCACATTCTTAAGTGAAAGTGTCTCCTTCCTTTTTCTGCCTCCTTCTCCTTCTTCCTCGTTACTGAGAGTGTTTGGCAGTGAAGAATACTTGCGAATGGCAGTGATTCAAGAAAGTATCAGTAGTTTTACAGTTTCACGCTCCATCAATGCAAATGTCAGCACGATGAAAAAGGCAAATATTGTTTTAGTATTGTTTAGAAAATAGTTTTGACCTCATGGACCACCTGAAAGTGTCTCACGGACCCCTGCTACCATAGATGCTTCTTTGCACTTTCTTTTTTCACTTAATATATTCTGGGACTCACTCTTATCAATTTATAGAAATTATCTCTACTAATTTATTCTTTTTTTTTTTTTTTTTTGCAGCTTTTGGCCGGGGCTGGGTTTGAACCCACCACCTCCCGCATATGGGGCTGGCACCTTCTCCTTTGAGCCCCAGGCGCTGCCCCTACTAATTTATTCTTATAGTTGTGCAGTACCCCACTGTTGGATATACCATAGTCCATTTAATTACTTTTCTATCTGTGGGCATTTCAAGTACAATTATAAACAGTGCTATAATTAACCAATCTTATTCAGTACTTTTTTTTATAGTACTGTAGCTTCAGAACAACTTCCTAAAAGTGTAATTGTCTGGGCACAGTGGCTCACACCTATAAGGCCTAGCACTCTGGAGGTTAAAGTGGGTGGATTGGTTGAGCTCACCAGTTCGAGACCAGCCTCAGTATGAGCAAGACCAGTCTCTAAAATTAGCGGGTGCCTGTGGTCCCAGCTACTTAGGAGGCTCAGGCAAGAGGATCACCCGAGCCAAAGAGCTTGAGGTTGCGATGAGCTGTGACACCAGGGCACTCAACAGAGTGAAACTCTGTCTTCAATAAATAAATAAATAAATAAATGAATAAATAGTGTACTGGTTGTGTGAAGAAATAACCATGTGTGTTTTTTTCAATATTGCCAAATTCCACTTCACACGGATTGTACCCATTTGCATTTCCACTAGCAGTGAATGGACGTTTTCATCTCTTTTCCTATAGCCTTAGCAACAAAGTATAATACAGAAGATAGATATAGAGCCAAAGCTGAGCCCCATTTCTCATTCTGAAGACTTTGAAATCAGGACTGATGTCCCAGTCTGTCTCTGAATGAATACTCACAGTTGGGAGCCCGCTCCATCACATCCAGCCTTGTACCAACCAGGTAGACGTAAAGATATATGAAAAAAACAAAAACAAAACAACAAACAAAAAACCCACTTAGTTTCTCCTACCATACTGTCACAACAGAGAATGCTGCTGTAAGGAAGCGATGGATCCAGCAGCAGATTCCCCCAAGGACATCAGTTTGGTGTCCTCAGAGAACTCAGTTTCACAAGATTGCCCCCCACTTCTGTTGTCAATCATACTTCTGACCAACTGCCTATAAATTGGTGTTCACAATGATACCCCCTCCACCCCGTTTCATTAATTTGCTGAAGTGGCCCACAGAACTCAAGGAAACACTCATGTTTACTTGTTTATTATACAGAATACAGAGGACCAGCCAGATGGAAAAGTTGCACAGCAGCTGGGAGCTTCTGTGCCACTCAGGGCAAGTCGCCCGTGCTCAGCAATGATGGGAAGCTCTCAAGCTCTCCAATCTCCGTCCTCTGGGGTTTTTACCAAAGCTTTATTATGTAGGCATGATTGATTACATCATTGGCCGTTGGTGATCAACTCAACCTTCAGGTTGTCTCTCTTCGCCAATAGGTTGGGGATTGGCTGAAAGTTCTAACCCTCATCATGGCTGGGTGCCCTGGCAAGTATATTCTGAAGCTATCCCAGAGCCCTCAGCCAAAGATCAACTCATTAGCATACAAAACTGCACTTATCAGGGCGGTGCCTGTGGCTCAGTCAGTAAGGCATCGGCCCCATATACCCAGGGTGGCAGGTTCAAACCCAGCCCTGGCTGAACTGCAACAAAAAAATAGCCGGGCGTTGTGGTGGGAGCCTGTAGTCCCAGCTACCCGGGAGGCTGAGGCAAGAGAATCGCCTAAGCCCAGGAGTCGGAGGTTACTGTGAGCTGTGTGACGCCACTGCACTCTACTGAGGGCGATAAAGTAAGACTCTGTCTCTACCAAAAAAAAAAAACCCCAAAAAACCCAAAACTGCACTTATCACTGGGGAGGTTCCAAGGATTTTCGGACTTCTATGTCTGAAAACAAGAAATATGGTTTGGGGCAGCTCCTGTGGCTCAATGGAGTAGGGAGCCAGTCCCATATGGAGGAGGTGGTGGGTTCAAACCCGGCCCTGGCCAAAAACTGCCAAAAAAAAAAAAAAAAAAGAAATGTGGTTTACAGAAGCAGATACTAGAATGACCTCAGTTACTGATGACTTCTCTATTTCCTCTTCCAGATCCTTGGCTGAACTTCTAGCCTTTGGATTACAGTAAAGACAACTTAAAAGGGAGAAGCTGAAGAAGCCGAAGAAACATGGAGAGTTTACTTGGGCTGAGGTTGAGGATTACAACCCAGGAGCATAGATTCAAACTGCCCTGAATATACACTCCAAATAGTAGCAGTTACAGAGGACTTTTAGAAGCAGGAAAGAGGCCTGGGAGTGACCTGAGACAGAGTTGTTTGTCAGGAATTCTCCCTGGCTTACGGGCATGACATTCATTGGTGATTACCTATATTTTGTTAAGCTATTGGGTGAGTGTCAAGTGTGGCATTATGAGGTTAATTTATAGCTACTCGTGGCAATAGCAAGCAGTTTACAGAGATGAATACCTTCCTCAAAGACTGGAGTAGGGCGTGAGCTACTCTCATTTTAATACCTTGCTGGACCTAATAATTTTAGAAGTCTCACATTCCTCAGATGAAAGTTCTTTTCCTTCCTAGAATTAACACTTGTTATTAGTGTTACTAGCACGGTGAGAAAATTTTAACAACCCCTGTGTGTTTTTTTGTTTTTCTTCCCCCCTATGTAATTTTGAGTTACTTCGCTCAAATGGTAGATTTTCTGTAAGACAAGGAGCTGAGATTCAGAGGGCCTCTGGGCACACTTCCTGATGCCATAAGTCTCCGGCTTCTATAACTTACCCTCAAATCCTGTAGCTCCTGTTAGTTACACCACAACCTGCCCCAAGGCACGTGGCCCCACCCTTAAAAGCTCCCGATGGGGCTGGGTGTGGTGGCTCATGCTTGTAATCCTAAGGACTCTGGTAGGCTGAGGCCGGTGGATTGCCTGAGCTTGTGAATATGAGACCAGCCTGAACAAAGAGAGACTCCTCTGTCTACAAATAGGAAAACTAGCTGGGCATTGTGGCCGGTGCCTGTAGTCCCAAGCAGCTTGGAAGGCTGAGACAGAGGATCTCTCTCTCTCTCTCTTTTTTTTTAAGACAGAGTCTCACTTTGTTGCCCCCAGTAGAGTACCATGGCGTCAGGGGTCACAGCAACCTCAGACTCTTAGGCTCAAGCGATTCTCTTGGCTCAACCTTCTGAGCAGCTGGAACCATAGGTGCCCGCCACAACGCTCAGCTATTTTTAGAGACAGGGGTCTTACCCTAGCTTCAGGCTGCTATCGAACCTGTGAACTTAGGCTATCTGCCTGCCTTGGCCACCTAGAGTGCTGGGATTACAGGCGTGAGCTATCGCAACAAGAGGATCTCTTAAGCCCCAGAGTTTGAGGTTGCTGTGAGCTATGATGCCATGGCACTCAACCCTAGGGTTGAGTGAGAATCTGTTTCAAAACAATAAATAAAATAAAATAAAATCTCATGATGGATTTGAGATGGCGTCTATGGTTATTCCATTAAGATGATGGTCATACTAAAAAATTCCTTTCTTCCTTGACAATCCCCACCTCAAATAATTAGATAAGCAACTGGACCCGCTTGCACTTTTGACATTAGTTGCTGACACTATTATTATTGCTGATTACTTATAATAAAAAGAATCATAATTAGGTAAATGATTATAATACCATGAGAAATGTACGTGATCACGAACATGCATTAATTAGGTTACAGCTTGACTTGCTCTATCAAAGACCCAAAGAAACATTTAGGGAATTTTATTTCTCTCTGTGCCACAGACTGAACATAAGCACTCCAGGGCTGAAATGCAGCTCTGTGGCACTGGAGACTGAGACTTGTGTAATATGTACTTTGTTGCTCTGCTCTGGCTGCTGTGGGGTAACCTGAGATGGCTGCTTCAGTGCTCACTACCTCTCAACCTCTCGGCCTTTGGGGAAAGAGAAAGAACCAAGGACCGGTATGTCTGTTTTTAAATCAGCCCCGGGCTTGGTGCCTGTAGCTCAAGCAGCTAAGGCACCAGTCACATAACCAAAGCTTGAGGGTTCAAACCCGGCCCGGCTCGCCAAACAACAATGACAACTACAACCAAAAAACAGCCAGGCATTGTGGCGGGCGCCTGTAGTCCCAGCTAACTTGGGAGGCTGAGGCAAGAGAATCGCTTAAGCCCAAGAGTTGGAGGTTGCTGTGAACTGTGATGTCACAGCACTCTACCCAGGGCGACAGTTTGAGGCTCAGTCTCAAAAAAAAAAAAGCCCCAAAATATATAATATACGGTCATGTTGAGAGAGGGCACCGGAAAAAGTGAGGTTTAAGAGAACTGCTGTCTTCTCAAGGAGACCCCCAGGATACACCTGTGAGGTCCTCAGGGTGGTGACTCAGCTCTTGGGAATGTGCCAAAACTTAACTTCCTAGGACCTGAAAACTGATGCTCGCTTCCGCGTCTGTAAAAGCCAGAGCCGCTTCTCCAGCTTGATTCAAACTGACCGATGAGAAAGGGACCCGAGAGCCTGAACTTTCTGACTGGGGATAAGGAGGAGACTGAGCCCGCAAGGCATTTTGCATTCCTCTGTGCCATAGCCCCACTAGCGGAAATAAAGCCCTTCCTCTTTTACACACGGTGATTGGCTGTTCTTTCTCTGCCCTGGACCTGTCTTCCTGCAACAAGGTGATGTTCAAAGACAGGGCTATGTTCTGAGAAATGCGTCACTAGGCCATTAGTCGTGCGGACACCATAGCGTACTCAGGCAATCCGAGATGGCAGAGCCTACTACACCCCGGGCTGCATGGCAGGGCCAGTGGCTTCCAGGCTCACACCCGCGCTGCACGTTCCTGTCCTGAATACTGGAGAGAATTGTGGTACACAATTGTGATACTACAATGAGAATTGTGGTACTACAATGGTGAGTAGTTCTGCAGCTAAATTCATCTACACATTGCTCCAGCTTAAGCCTAGGAGTTCTGGGTGCCATGGGTTGTGATAGGGCCACTTCACTCTAGTACAGGTGACAGAGCAAGACTCTGTCTCTAAAAATAAATAAACACAGGAAATTACAGTTATGAAAGGTTAGAAAAATGGCACACCTTTCTGAGGTCCTTATGAATGGAGCCTGAAGACTGGAAGTTGCTCCTGGTGAGTCAGTGAGTGAGTGGTCAGTGAATGTGAAGGCCCAGACATGACTGTAAGCTTTTTTTTTTTTTTTTTTGAGACAGAGTCTCACTCAGTGGACCAGGGGTTGAGTGCTGTGATGTTATACCTCACAGCAACCTCAAACTCTTGAGCTCAAGCCATCTGCCCTTCCAGAGTGCTAGGATTACAGGCATGAGCCACACAACCCAGCCAACTGTAAACTTAAAAAAAAAATTTTTTTTGGAGACAGAGTCTTACTCTGTTACCCTGGGGTTGAATAATGTGGCATCATCATAGCTCATGAGTTTGCCTCAAACTCTTGGGCTCCAGGGATCCTCATGCCTCAGCTTGGGTCTCACTGTGGCTCAGGCTGGTCTGGAACTCCTGAGCTCAAGTAATCCACCTGCCTCGGCCTCCTAAAGTGCCAGGATTACAGGCATGAGCCACGGGGCCAAGCCTCTACTACTGTAAACTTTTAAAATACTGTACCCTAAGGCCGCACTAAATTTGCACAAAAATACTTTTCTTTCTTTAATAGTACATTTAACCTTAGCTCCTTGTACCTTTTTTTCTTTATAAACTTTCAAATTTGCTTTACGTTTCTGAAATACACGTGATACTTAGCTGAAAACACAAATACATTGTTCAACTGTAAAACATTATTTTCTTTATATCCTTAGTCTATAATCCATTTTCTGTTTTTAAATTAAAAATTTTTCTTTTTTACTTTTTAAACATTTTTGTTAAAAAGTAAGACACACACTGGCTTGGTGCCTGTAGCTCAAGCGGCTTAAGGTACCAGCCACATACACCAGAGCTGGCGGGTTTGAATCCAGCCTGGGCCTGCCCAACAACAATGACAACTACAACGAAAAAACAGCCAGGCGTTGTGGTGGGCACCTGTAGTCCCAGCTACTTGGGAGACTGAGGAAAGAGAATCGCTTATGCCCAGGAATTGGAGGTTGCTGTGAGCTGTGACACCACAGCACTCTACCCAGGGTGACAGCTTGAGGCTCTGTCTCCAAAAATCAAAGAATAAATTAAAGGCTTGGTGCCTGTGGCTCAATGGGCTAAGGCGCCAGCCATGTACACCTCAGCTGGTGGGTTCGAATCCAGCCCGGACCTGCCAAGCAACAATGACGGCTGCAACCAAAAAATGGCCAGGCGTTGTGGCGGGCGCCTGTAGTCCCAGCTACTTGGGAGGCGGAGGCAAGAGACTCCCTTGGGCCCAGGAATTGGAGGTTGCTGTGAGCTGTGATGCCACGGCACTCTCTCCAGGGTGACAGCTTGAGGTTCTGTCTCAAAAAAATAATAAATAAATAAATAAATTTAAAAAAAAAACAAAAACCTAAGACACAAATATGCACAATAGCCTAGGCCTACACTGGGTCAGGATGGTCAGTATCACTCTTCCATCTCCACACCTGGAAGGCCACAAGTGGAGCTGCCATCTGTGATAAACATGCCTTCTTCAGGAGTATCTCCTGAAGGATCTGCCTGAAGCTGTTTCACGTAACTTTTTTTTTAGTCATATAAAGAGTACCCTCCAAAGTAATGATAAAAAAAGCATAGTAAATACATAAACTAGTAACATATGAGGTCTGACACTTAAGTTCTCAAACTTGCCACCATGCGCTTATGTTGGCAGCATTGTACAGCTAGGTAAGGTTTCAGAACCTTGGTGTGTCAGGGTCTCACAGGTGTGCTCCCATCAATGTGTGGCAGTTGTTTTGCTGAGTGGCGTTCATCATTATTGTTTCGTGTTTTTGTGTGCTGTCACCAGAATGTTGGAGCTTGAATTAGAGTAGCAAACAAACATTCATAATTTTCTTGTTAAATTTGGCAAGAGTTCAATTAGGGACATGTTACTCCAAGTTTATGGGGATAATGCCATGAAGAAAACAGCACTGAACAAATAGTTTAAGCATTTTTCCAATAGGAGAGAAAGCATCACTGATGAAGAGCAGTCAGGGTGCAAGCATAATTGATGAAAACATTGCAAAAATTTACCAAATTTTGCCTCAAAATCAGCAACTGACTGTGGGAAGCATAAAAGACCAAGTAAATACCAATAGAGAAGTAGGAAAATCTTAACTGAAAATCTTGGCCAACAACTCATGGCTCTTGCATCACAACAATGCACCAACTCATGTAACACTGTCTGTGATGGAGATTTTAGCCAGTATACAAATCACTGTACTGGAATACCCTCCCGACTTACCTGATCTGGGTCCCAATGACTTTTTTCGTTACCCAAACATAAAGGAAATATTGAAGGAAGGCATTTTAATGGCATACAGGACATCAAGGGTAATACAATGACAGCTACGATAGCCATTCCTGAAAAAGAGTTCTAAAGTGCTTTAAAGGATGGACTAGGTGCTAGCATTGGTGCATCGCTTCCCAAGGGGAGTGCTTCAAAGGTGACTATAGTGACAGTCACTGACAAGGTTTGCAGCACTTCTTCTAGAATGAGTTTGCAAACTTAATTGTCAGCACTTGTACTTATTTATTATCAAAAATTATGTATGTATTGCTGGGCACAGTGGCTCACGATTATAATCCCAGCACTTTGGGAGGCCAACGTGGGTGGATTTCTTGAGTTCAGGAGTTCAGGACCAGCCTGAGCAAAAGTGAGACCCCCATCTCTAAAAATAGCCGGGTGTTATGGCAGGTTCCTGTAGTCCCAGCTATCTAGGAGGCTGAGGGAAGAGAATTGCTTGAACCCAAGAGTTTGAGGTTGCTTGAGCTACGATGCCATGGCACTTGACTGAGGGCAACTGAGTGAGACTCTGTCTCAAAAAAATTATGTATTGTATGTGATTGTATGTGATATACTTTTATATGACTGGCAGCACAGTATGTTTGTTGATACCAGCATCACCACAAAAGAGAGTAATGTTGCACTAAACATTATGTTGGATATGAAGTCACTAGATGATAAGAACTTTTCAACTCCATTATAGTCTTTTTTTTTTTTTTTTTTGAGACAGAGCGTCAAGCTGTCACCCTGGGTAGAGTACCATGGCATGACAGCTCACAGCAACCTCCAACTCTTGGGCTTAAGTGATTCTCCTGCCTCAGCCTCCCAAGTAGCTGGGACTACAGGGGCCTGCCACAGTGCCCAGCTATTTTTTGGTTGCAGTTGTCATCTTTGCTTAGCAGGCCTGGGCCGGGTTTGAACCTGCCACCCTACGTGTATTTGGCCGGCACCCTTGCTGACTGAGCTACTGGCACCAACTCCATTATAATCTCTTGGGATTACCATCATATATGTGGGCTGTCATCGACCGAAATGTTGTTAAAAAGAATATGATTGTATATGATGTCTTATTACATCCCATTAACTAGAACCAAGTCACACTGTCAAACCCAGCTGTTAAGGAGTCTGAGAAATATAGGCTTTGGGTAAGTAGCATTGTGTTAGCATTGTGTTAGCATTGTGTTACAGGAATAGAAGACAAGGCACAGAGAGGTGGCCTCAGCATTACACGAAGATCCATGCTCTTCCCTCATCTTCCAAGTGAAACAGTGCAGTGTTCCATCCAGCTACTGTATTCAGTTCAGGATCTGGGATCTCAATGACACGAAGGCCTCTTCATCAGGACTACCTGTGACTCTTACATGCCAGCATGTTCTGAAAGACAAGTTATCTGTGTGTCCCACCTCTATCCCCCAAAAACATAGTTGTGAATTAGGAATAGGTTGATAAAAATGCTCTTTTATAAAAGAAAAGAAGTGGAGAGAAAGAGCAATCTATGAACTGCTGCAATTATGAATTCCCACCAAGCTTGAACTGCAAAGAATCATCACCCTGACTACTACTGCCGGGTATTAAGACCCTGACTTTGCCAGGAAATCTCCTTGCTCATCATCCTTGGTGCGTTTTGGCTGTGCTTTTGCAAGTTTCTTCCATCATTCAGCCACATCAAAAGTGGTACTGAAGAGACCTGTCTCGTGTAGGTTCAGTTTTAGGGGGCTCAGGGGATACTTTAGGAGTTGAAGAGTTATAGATTCTTAAAGGTCAGTCCTATGGATTTTTTTTTTTTTTTTTGAGACAGAGCCTCAAGCTGTCACCCTGGATAGAGTGCCATGGCATCACAGCTCACAGCAACCTCCAATTCCTGGGCTCAAGCGAGTCTCCTGCCTCTGCCTCCCAAGTAGCTGGGACTACAGG